>PVKU01005571.1:91222-114050 GCA_004027475.1 Anoura caudifer | reverse complement strand
TTGATTTGAGCATCAAGGATGTGGACATTTGTGTGGTGTTTTACATCTTTCTTCTGGCACCTGTGTGTCTGGTTAGGATGCCTTCTTCAGAGAACTGTAGGAAAAAAAATGCTGACAGACAACGATGTGTCAGATGGCCCTGGAGTTTTTCCTCCCTGTTTATGGTGTTTTATCATTTAGTTCTTACAGGACGACAGTGAGGGTGGTGGTTCTTCTCCTTTAGTGCTGCCTCACACAGCACTAAATCACTGTGGTCTGTTCATCTCAAATATTTTTATGTAGAGGGTGTAATACAACTACATAATACAATAGTTAATAACTAATAATACAATTATAAACTGTTTTGCATACTCACAACTGTAAACCTACTTTTGCCCACCCTGTATTTACAAATATATGTATGATAGTATATGATTCCATGTACCAAAATATCCAGAATTAGCAAATGAATAGAGTCAGAAAGTAGATTAATGGTTGCATAGGGTTGGGGTTGTTGGTGGAAAGTGAGAGGCAACTTCTAAAGGGTAAGGAGTTTCTTTTGGGGGTGATGAAAATGTCCTGAAATTAATTTGACACTGGTTGTACAACTCTGAATGTATTAAAAACTATCGAATTGTATGCTTTACATCAGTGATTATATGGTGTGTAAATTGTCTCCATAGAGCTGTTAGAAAGAGATACATGATATATGTATGTCCACTGCATACCAGATAGTGTAATTGATATATAACACATCTGAAGGGGGCATGTCCCTTTAAGAGAACAACAGCAATGACAACAACCGCCCCCCTGCCAAGCCCCAATTTTTTTATACATAAGAAAGAGTAGAAATTTGGACACCTGGATGTGAGAAGTTACTTTTTTTTTGAGCAGGGGTGGAGGGCTACTCAGTGAGATGTATGAGAGCCAATTGTTAAATTTTCAAGATTTTTGTAAACTGATAACATCAACTTGGTATCTTGAAAGTGGTGATAGTGGATGTATTTACCCATGGAAATTGGCAAAAGCTGCAAGTCAGGGCTTTTTCTTTCTGGCAGAGCCAGTTAAACATTTAGCATCACACCCCTAGCCCCACTCCATTGCACCTGCCACCCCCGAAGGTCAACTTTCCTCCAGGCAATTGAAGTAAGAGCAGGATTTACAAGAATTGTCTTGATGGGGGCACGGTCTGAGGAGTCACGTGGGCCTCTGCTAGGGTCTCAGTCACATTCCTTCTGGCAGAAGGCGACTGACATTTCTTTAGGGTTTGGGGGTTAACCTGAGGGGTCTTCCGTTTGGGGGGAGCCGTACACTGTGGAATGTCTGCTAGTAAGCAGTGATTGCTTTTGCATGGCTTTTCTGCTTTTGAGAAAGAAGGGCATTTGATCCCAGATCCTGAGACTGTATTTGTTAATGAGCGCCGGTCCCTCACCAGGAGGCTGCCCTGTTGACAGTGCTGGATGAGATTTGCCAACTGCATCTTGTGAAGCTAAGAAACAGAAGCCACTTTCCTTCTCATTCATCTTCTTTAAATTAATTCAATCTGATTTAGGCTTTGCTATCTAAGCCTTTTTTTTCCAGATAGGAGATATCTGAATTATTCATATCTTTCCCATTATAAACTGTGCATATTGGTCCCTTAAGAAACCAGTGCTACATATCCTACTGCTGTTCATGTGTGTTAGTTTGTCAACATCTCTCAGTGAGATTAGTCATTAGCCAGCCACACTGGAAATTGTGGAAATAATAGAGGGCTAAGGAGAACTTCAGGTGAGACAAGTGGCTAAAGTTTAAACCCAGGTGTAATTTGCTTCATGCCTTTGTGGTTCAGATTTCTTGCATTGGTGTGTTATTTTTTATTAACAAGAAAAGTAGCAGATGATAAGTGTCATTAAATTTTAGTAATACTTGGTCTGACTTTTTTCTTTGCATAATGATCAAAATGAAATTTTGACATGAAACTTTTCAGAGAATGAGTCTTTTTTTCAGTAGAAATGTATTCCAGTATTTCTTTTTTGATACTACTTACTACAGAATGCAATTAGTTCATAGAAAGTAAAAGTTGATGGTTACTCCTGTCCTCAGATATGAGGAAGAGATACTTTTGTATTAATTGGGAAGATACTTGTGGTTTAATGTATTAAGTGAAAAAAGGCAGATGTATGTAGATTATGATGTGATTTAGATACAAAAAGTATACCCCCAAATACAGTATGTAAGGATTTATACCCTGGACAGAAGTGTATGTGTGCATATAAATACAGGTTTTTTTCCCCTAAAGGATGTGAGGTACATCATTGTATGTATGTACCATGATATATTTAGCCAGCCCCCTATTGATGGATGCTTAGGGTATCACAGTCTTATAATTCTTAATAGCTATGTAAAAAGAATATACAATACAGTCTTGTATAGTAATTTGAATTAGTTTCCCATTGCTGCTGTAACAAATGCGTACAAACTTACTGGCTTAAAAACCACAGTTCTGGAGGTCAGAAGTCCAAATTCAGTCTCAGTGGGCTAAAATCAAGTTACTGGCAGGGCCTTCTGATGGCTCTGGGGAGATCTGTTTTCTTGCCTTTTCCAGTGTCTGCAGGCTAAGCCCAATTTCTTGACTTGCAGCTTCCATCTGTCCATCCAGCAGACACCTTATTTCTCCCCCTGCTTTCGTTGTCACCTCCCTTCCTCTGACTCTGCTACCTACTGGTTCCCTGAAAAGGACTGTTATGATTACATTGGGCCTGCCTGGGTTACCTCCCATCTCAAGACCTTTAATTTTTTTAAAAAATATTTTATTTCTTTATTTTTAGAGAGAGGGGAAGGGAAGGAGAAAGACAGGGAGAGAAACATCAATGTGTGGTTGCCTCTCACTTGGCCCCCACTGGGGACCTGGCCTGTAACCCAGGTATGTGCCCCGACTGGGAATCGAACCGTGACCCCCTGGTTCACAGTCCTCGCTCAATCCACTGAGCCACACCAGCCAAGGCTCAAGACCTTTAATTTAATCACATCTGTAAGATCTCTTTTTTGCTGTTAAGACAATGTATTCATAGGTTCTGGAGATTAGGACATGGCCATCTTTGGGGGCATTACTTTGCTGCATAATTTAAGACTAAATCTAACTTATAGTAAGTTTGCTTGTTTTGTTAACCCACTTCCATGTCTAAGCACTAGGTCCTAGGGATAGAAAAATGAATGGCACAGTTTTTTTCCCTAGGGGGTTATAACTTTCAAAGGAGATGGGGACTCATGGAAGAATGCTGGGTGTTGGAGGGCCTGCGTCATTCACAGGGGCTGAGCCATGGGTACAAGGGCAGAGGCAGCTTGAAATGAAGGTGGAAGGTAATTGGAGGCAGACCAGCAGGTGCTTGTGTGAGCTTGTGAAATGGGACTTCGTGTTGTGGATCAGGGCTCCTGTTGAGAGGACACCAGGGCTTCCTTGCTCTAACCTTGTGTGTGAAATTTTAGGCATTGTGCATTTTCTATGGAGAAGGCTCATGACATTTATCATGTTTTCAGTGGAGTTTCTGAGCTAAGAGTTCAGTGCCAAAGCTGTGGTTGTTAAGACCCTGAAAAACTTTAAATAGGGAAATAACACAATTAAACATTTACCTAGGAAAACTGGCCCCAGGTGGGGTTTGGTTACACAATTGGAGGCAGACACATCCTTAGGAGACTCCATGGTGATGGGAGCCAGGGAGGGTGAGGTTGGGAAAGACCAAGGAGCAGAGCCACAGTGCCAGCCTACGCTAGATGAGGTAGCAGAACGGACTGACTTGCATGGCTTTGATTGGGGACGGTGGAGGATAATTGACTGGAGTTCTGGATGGATGAAGGCCCTATTAGTGGACTTGGGGGATACAGAATGGTAATCAGACTTAGGGATCATTGTGCGGTGGTAGGGAGATGAAAAATTTAGTTTTGTGCATATAGGTATGTATTTATATACATATATGTATATATGTCATATGTTCCATGGGACATCCAAATGGAGGTCAGGAGAATACAATGTAGGCTTGGAGAGTTCTAGAATATAGAGGTGTAGGTATTCATGAAACTATATTTCTGTATTTTTATTTCTTCCTACCAGGTACCATCCACTCTGTTCCTCCACTGTAGCACCAAACCCTTAAAATGAACAGGCTCTAGGTCAGGAATTTTTTGAGGCAAGTAGCAACAGCTAACAATTTTTTTCTACTTTTGTAGTTTACAGGGTACTCTTACAAACCAAACCTCATTTTATTCTTGCAGCAAACTTGTGAAGGGTGGTGGTGGTTGAACTATAGCTGACATATGAAGATAATGATAATAAATAATAATTATAGATAACATATATTTAGCATTTATCATGTCAGCTAGGTTCTGAGTGCTTAATTCATCTCACAATAGGCCTGTAAGATGGTTTTAATAATCATCACATTGTACCAATAAGGCATCCAAGGTCCGGAGAGGTTAAGTAACCTGCCCTAAGTCACATAGCTAGTGATCAGTAGGGCTATGCTTTGAATTCAAACAGTTGGTGTGGCTCTTAAAGCCTGTGTGAGGCCTATTGTGAGATGTGGAGGGGCTCAGCTCATATTCGTGGTCATCAACCCCAGTTCTATATTCCTTTCACTCTGCCATGCTGTCTCTGCAAGGAGGTGAGGGTTGAGCAGGCTGTGTGGAAGACGATAACAGCAGCCTTTCTGTTTTGCAGGTGGTGATGGGATGGAAAGCACTCGGGGAGGCAGTGGGGCAGGAGAGTGTCAGCAAGGAGCAGAGAGCAGTGGCATTCTGGGGTCTGCAGGATGAGGGAGGGGAGTCTCAGCAACAGCCATGGGCAGAGGATTGGTTTGGAGTTTTAATCAACCAATCAGAGAGGACATTGTTCTCTGCCAGGCAGGAGAGAGAGATGCCAGACACAGCGAGGGATGGTGGCTCCTTGGGCAGCTGTGGCTGCATCCAAAATGATTTGGGAAGAAGAAGAAGAAGAAGAAGAAGAAGAAGTCGTCGTCGTCGTCGTCGTGGTAGTAGTAGTGGTAGTAGTAATTGACCCTAGAGACTTGCAAGGACCAGGAATCGGGAGGGTTGGGTTTCCTTGCTGATAGAACAGTTGGGCCAGCCTCAGAGTGGGGTATCTTTGCTCCTGAAAATCAGCATAGTATCACTAGGCCTGCTGAATTGGCTTTGTTAATAACAAGGGTTCTGAAACACAGGCAGGACTCTCAGCATTGGGAACCTGAGCACTCTGGGTCTGGTGCCAGTCTTTGCGTTATTCGCTGTTAGCCTTTGTGGAGAGCCAGCACACTGCTGGTGAAGGATGCAGTCATGGCTTGACAGGATAGAAATCATTGCCAGGAGGAATTCTGCAAACAGCTTGGTGTACAGAGGGCAGGCCTTTCACAGGACAGGGACTGAGTTCCTAGATTCGTGTCAAGATGCATCACCTACTAGGAAGTAGGGACCAGGGCGTGAAAGAAATGAGCCAAAATATCGCAGATGGATGGATATTTTGTTTATGTAAGCACTTACGCGGTGTTGGTTTCACAGCTCTTTAAAATCAGAGACTTTAATGTCAAGTAATTGGCTCCTGGAGGAAAGGTTTCCAGTTACAAATGGGGAGCAGGTGATCTCAGATTCCAGCTGAACTTGGTTAAAAGGCCTTTGGTTTTCTGAAATTGAAGCTCCTTGTTCCCTTGATACACCTTTTACCTTTCTCCTGGCTCTTGCTCGTTAATAAGCCTGTCTTCCCTTGTGTCACTTGCTGCTTCCTCCACAGCCACAGATCCTGACAAATTCTCAGCCAGTGCAGTGAATGTCACCAGTCCTGGTTTGCTGTTCTTTATTAATAAGGGAGCCTGATTCTTGGTTCTCAGAGGCCCGCTGCTACAGTGTGGCAGTTGTGGTGGAGGAAGGGAGTGTAAAGACAAGAGTCCTCGAGGCCCAGGAGGGCGTCAGGAGGCCCAAGTTTTGCCCAGCTCTGCCAGCCCCGCTGGGGGTCAGCCCTCGGGAGGCAGAGGAGGGTCATACACTTCTAGCTGTGGGGTTTGCCTAACTTCAGTCTGAGATGCTTCAAGGTCTCTCAAGTATCCTTGCAAGAGGTATTGTGAAATTGTCAACATTTTGAAGTAAAAATTTAAACTCTTATTTAAAAAGGTGCCGTTTATTCTACTAAGAGGTTGACTTTGAAATCAAACACTGAAAAGGTTTTCTAAACGTGCCGCGGAGGTGGTGAATTGCTGTCGTGAGAGTGGGGGCCATGTCTGCTGGAGATCTGTGTTCCGGTCACTATAGCCACACAGGAACACAGTGGCATAAACATAACAATAATCTGTGTTATCTTACACTGCCTGTCAGGAGTTGGGGAATGGCTCAGCTGGGCGGTTCTGGCCCACAGTTCTTGGTAAGGGTGCAGTCCAGGGATGCCTGTGGTTTGGATCCTCTCAAATGCTTCTTTCCTTGCACGTCTGCAGCCTGGCGAGGGAAACTTGAACGGCTGGGGGCTGGAATAGAGGGATACCTTGGACACCTCTCTCTACCCCTTTGTGGTCTGTCTATGTCATCTCTGCAGCGTGGTGGCTTCAGGGCTTCCCGACTTCTTCCATGTTGGCTCAGGCTCTGAAGAAATGTGTCGCATGACAGAACCAGGTGGAAGCTGATTTGCCTTGTATGACCTCACTTTACAGCTGCGTCACTTTCACATTCTCTTGGCTGAGAGAAATTTTAAAGATCTGCCCAGGTTCACAGGGAGGAAATGTAGACCCACCCTTTGATGGCGAGTGTCATTGTCACGTTGTGAGATGGACAAGTGGGATAGGAAAGATGTGGGGTGGCCGTCTTTGGAAAGTGCAACCAGCCAAACCCTGGGATGGAGAATTTCGCTGGAAGCTGACTTGTTGTGGCCAATAAGGTTTGGAACCAGAGTATTAGAGAATCTTTATTAGGGATCTGGTTTCTTTCTCCCATCTGGAGGTGATCCATAGTGAAAGTAAAAAGAAAAAGACATGGAGGTGGCAAGGGCTCTTGACTCTCGTTTTTTCTTTTCCATGTGACTGAGTGATTGAATTAGACCTCAAGAGGCTCTGCAGGCCACTGACCAAAACAGGAGGGACTTTTCCAAGAGAAAGAGGCGGCTCAGGGACATGGAGCAGGCATCACAAAGGATTAGTATTAGCTTTGGGGATGGCATTTTAGTCCTTGTGGTTCCAGTGTATCTTCGAAGTGATCAAAGGACTTTTCACTCACTCCCCACTCTACTTCTTCAGAAGTGAGAGGGAGTGGCCCAGGATGCTGCGGTGGTTATGAAGTGGCCAAGGCCCTGGGGCAGCTTGGTGATGGCCTCCTTGGTGGTGGCCTCTTTCATGTAGCACATGGCACTTGGGGTGAGAGTTCCTTTAAGAAATGTAATTTAGTAACTGAAATGGTAGATTTTGGCCTCCCATGTGTGAAACAAAGGAAAGTGATACAAACATATAACTCCCACTATAGGTTGTTAGTGGTTGAGTTCTTAGGGAATCAGTCATAAGTTTAAAATAAATTAATTATCCAGCCAAGATGGAGGCGTAGTGGACACACTGTGCCTCTTCTCACAACCAAAATTAAGGACAACAAAAATTTAGAACCAAAAAAACAATCAGAACAGATAGAAAATTGAATTGTACAGAAGTCCGACAACGATTCACCCAGATCGGTAAGAGGGACAGAGTCGGCGACTGGTGGAGAGGGATCGTGGCAGGAGAGCAGTGGCTAGTGGTCCCTGATGCGCAAGTGGCAGTTGGCACACCCCAGGCGCACAGGCGGCAGTTACTGGGTGCGGGGAGGCAACAAGCAGACCAAGTGAGGCGTACAAGGTGGCTCACTGTGGTCACACATTCATGTGCAGATAAACCAGGCGAAAACAAGCAGCGAGACAGACTGCGCCACCCAGGGCCCAAGCACCAGGAAATAAAGCCTAAAAGCATCAATTGAAAACACTTGTGGGGGTTGAAGTGCCGGGAGAGACTCCCAGCCTCACAGGAGAGTTTGTTGGAGAGACCCACAGGGTCCTAGAATGTACACAAGCACAACCACATGGAAATCGGCACCAGAAGGGCCCAATTTGCTTGGGGAAAGCAGCAGAAGGGACTGGAATCTGAGAGAGAGCAGAGCAAGCACCATTGTTCCCTCTTGGAACCTGCCCCCACAAATGGCATCACAACCCAGCCACTGGGCTGCCCCGCCCTGGTGAACACCTAAGGCTCTGTGCCTCATGCATAACAGCCGTGACCAGACTGCCCCCCCCCAAAAAAAACCCCAAAACAACAAAAACCCAAAACCAAAAATGGCTCAAATAGGAGAACAGATTAAAGCCCCAGAGCCAATTCATCTAAGCAACCAAGAGATAGCCAACCTATCAGATGCACAGTTCAAAGGCCTGGTGATCAGGATGCTCACAGAATTGGTTGATTTTGGTCACAAATTAGATGAATAAATGAAGGCTATAATAAGCGAAATGAAGGAAAATGCACAGGGAACCCATAGTGATGGGAGGAAAACTGGGACTCAAATCAATGGAGTGGACCAGAAGGAAGAAAGAAACAACCAAACAGAAAAGAATGATGAAACAAGAATTCAAAAGAATTCAAGAATTCAAGAATTCCCCTTACCAGAAGGGGAAGAAGAAGAGCAACAAGTGGAAAATTTATTTGAATAAATAATAAAAGAGAACTTCCCCAATCTGGCAAAGGAAATAGACTTCCAGGAAGTCCAGGAAGCTCAGAGAGTCCTAAAGAAGTTGGATCCAAGGAGGAACACACCAAAGCACATCATAATTACATTAACCAAGATTAAAATGAAGGAGAGAATTCTAGAAGCAGCAAGGAATAAGGGGACAGTCACCTACAAAGGAGATTCCATCAGACTGTCAGCTGATTTCTCAAAAGAGACCTTCCAGGCAAGAAGGGGCTGGAAAGAGGTATTCCAAGTCATGAAAGGCAAGGACCTATATCCAAGATTGCCCTATCCAGGAAAGCTTTCATTTAGAATGGACAGGCAGATAAAGTGCTTCTAAGATAAGGTCAAGTTAAAGGAGTTCATCATCACCAAGCCCTTATTATATGAAATGTTAAAGGGACTTATCTAAGAAAGAGAAGATCAAAATATGAACAGTAAAAAGACAGCAAACTCACAGATATTAACTACCACACCTAAAACAAAAGGAAACGAAGCAAACAGTTAGAACAGGAACAGAAACACAGAAATGGAGATCACCATGGAAGGTTAGCCACAGGGGAGTGGGAGGAGGAGAGAGGGGGAAAAGGTACAGAGAACAAGTAGCATAGGCAGTGGGTAGAAAATAGACAGGGGGAAGGGCAAGAATAGTGTGGGAAATGTAGAAGCTAAAGAACTTATGACCCATGGACATGAACTAAAGGGGGGAATGTGGGTGGGAGGGGGTGTGCAGGGTGGAGGGGAATGATGGGGGAGAAATGGGACAACTGTAATAGCATAATCAATAAAATATATTTTAAAAAGTTAATTACGTGCTTATTGTAAGTAAGTCCACATTATGGCATGAAGAGGAGAAAGGGCAACAGAATACCCTTTTGTTTCAACCTCTGTGTTCTTTAAATCTAATGAAAGAGGAATTGGAAGTGGTGGAAAAGACCAAAAAAAAAAAAAAAAAAAAAAAACCCCAAAAAAACAAGTGAGGACTGGTTAACTGGGCCTAGGGCACTTGAATTTGGGTTCTTAGTATTTGGGAGAATGTTAACACCAATGAGCAAGAGATGGGGCTCTCTAGATGCCGCCCCCACATTCAGCTCTTTTGTTCCCAGCCCTTGGCACCAACCAGTTACCTCAGTGAGAGGAAGATGTGGCCAGGCCAGCAGTGAACACAAATGGGAACACTTGGCTTTTTTCAGGAGAGGGTTGTGTGTGGCAGTGGGTTGTGGAATTTGATGGGCTGTTCCTCTGGGTTCTGCTTTCTCCTTCCAGTGGCTACTTTTGGGGCTTTTTTTTCTTTGGTTGTAGAGTTTTGGTCTCTGTTCCCTTGTGAGTCTCAGCCTCAGTGTTTTACAGATACAGAAAATGAGGGCAGCAGGTCTTGCTGCCTTTGGCAAGGCTGGGTCCATGGGCCAGATCTCCCAGCAGCTGGTCCAGAGCTTTGTCCATTAGAATGGCCCATACTTTCCTGTTGTGTGGGTCAAAACATTTTAAAAAGAAAACATTATAAATGTCACAGAATGCTTTTGAGTGATATAGGTGGATTTGACCATTGGATTGGCATTTCCTTCCATCTCGGGAGATGTAATGCTTAACTGTACATTGTGTGACTCATTAAGCAAAAGATACTCTAATACTGTAGCTGAACAAGTATTCCTTTCCAAGTAGTCACTTGGGGGGATTTCATAGAATGTTAAAATATATTTTCAACTTCTCCTTTGCAGACACATTTAGAAGCTGTTATGTGTTTGAATTAGGTGAAATACAGGTTTAGTCATTTTGAGAGACCCCAAATGGTCGCAGCTTAAACATACAGCCTTGGGCGTAATCCATCCTGGCTGCTGTGATGGCTCCCTGGTATCAGAGATGCTGTTTCCCTCCTTTCTGTGCTGCCTTCTCTGGAGTGTTGATCATGTCTACATTGTAAGAAGAGGTTTCCGCATTCCATATTCACCCCGTCCACAGACCAACCAGTGTGAAGGGAAACGGGAGGGGAAAGATTATCCTTTCTCCACAGAGGAAACCACCTGCAAGATGCAGTCCACACTCTGATCTCTCTGGCCAGAACTTTCTCACATGGCCGCTTCTGCTGCAAGGAGGGCTGGCAGTAAATTCTGTCTTCTGGATGCCATGTGCCCAACTAAACGCCAGGGCTCTGTTACTATGGAAGAGGGAGGGGATCAATATCAGATTCAGTATGTGCCACAATATTATTTTTTATTATTCTTAGAAGGAACACTTAACTGGGTGTGGCCTTGATTTGGGGTATCATTAGATGCTTTGAGCCATGGCGAATATCCATGTTCAGGCACTAGCTCAGCGATTTTCAACTGGTGTGCTGCAAGAATGTTGAAGACATGCAATAGTTAAGTATTTAGTCAGGGGCACCGACCTCCTTTCCCTTAGGTTGTCAGCTTAAAAATGACAACAGTAAACACAATAGCTGCCTGGTGTGAATGAATCAAAATTATAGCTATTTTTGTTGTCAGACTGGCCAAAATTATATTTTTTGGTGTGCTGCAGAATTTTGGTAATTAGTTTATGTGTGCCATGAGATGAAAAAGGTTGAAAATCGCTGCACTAGGTCATGCTGCTGCTGGGATACGTAAGGAGCCATCACGAACGAGTGAGGGATGGATTTCTCCAGCACGGCTCATGCACTGGCTCTGAGGGCACAGCATCACAGAGAGGCTTCAGCAATGTATTAAGGAGTGGGCAGTTTGATAGAAAAGGATAAAGTTTCCCAAGATGACATTTCTGAAGAGGAACACTCAGATATGCAGGTCCTGGTATCAGTTTGCTGTACTAGACACTAACTGTGTGCTAAATGTCATTTGTTACATGAGTTATTTCATTTAATCCACATAATATTCTTATGTGGTAGTGGATACTATTAAAATCTGCTTTTTATAAATGAGGAACTGGAGTTAATTGCCCAAGATTATAAAATGAGGAAGTGGTGGACCAGGTTGGGAACCCAGGCAGCTGGGTCCAGTCTCCCTGTGCTTTGCCTTAAGTGGCAGTCTCCCCTCTGGATGGTAAAACTCCCATTGTGCTCTCCCACTTGCTCCAGAACAGGGGGACAGCCAGGCTTATTCCATGCCCAGGGAGAACAAGGAGCGGCGTCCCTGAAGAAGTTCTGCCTACATGGTTGTGCTAAAGGTGGGAACCAGGGAAGGGCTTTCAAGGCAGAGGAAGAGGCATACGTGGAAGCAGAAACAGGAATGGGTTTTGAGGAAGTACCAGTTTAGTAAGTTTGGAGTAGATGGTCGGGTGAGGGTGAGTGGTGAGAAGTCAGGCTCGAGAGACTGGCCGCTGTCCATGATGCAAGATTTTGATGGGCAGGGGAGAGGATGTGATTAAAAAAAAAAAAAAAAAAAGCTTCATACTATTTTTTGTTACTCTTTCTGATAAATTTGTGGATGATCTGATGAGATCTCAGAGGGAGCTATTTACTAATTTGTGTCAATAAATACGTCATCAAGAAGGACGCTTCTCTTTCCCTGGCTGGTGTGGCTCAGTTAGGTGGAGTGAACTGTAAACTGAAAGGTCGCAGGTTTGATTCCTAGTCAGAGGACGTGCCTGGGTAGTAGGTTCAGTCAGGGCTAGTGTGAGAGGCAACTGATTGATGTTTCTCTAACATCAATGTTTCTTTTCCTCCCTCTCTCCCTTTCTTCTCTTCTAAACATGTCCTAAGATGAAGACTTAAAAAAAAAAAAAAAAAAAAAAAAAGGTTTCTGTTGATCAGAGTAAGGCACATGGGTTTAGCTACTTTAAATGCAATTGTAAGTCACAAAAATAATGATAGTAGCAGATTGTGGTGAGTGCTTTCTATGGCTCAGGCAGAACTTACACATATTGTCTCGTTTAATGCTCTCAATAGTGCTCTGAGGCTGGTGGTGGCATCCCCAAAGTAAAGATGCAGAACCTGGGCACAAAGAGATGAAGAGATGTGGTAAGCCACAGGGCCATCGAGTGGCGGAGTGAGGTTTTGAATTCACCTTTATAACCACTTTGCTGTGCTGTTTTCCACTCTATGAGCTAGGAGAAGGGAGGTTGTGGGTGTGGTGTGTATTAGTACACTGTTTAGAACCATCATTGGACCTTCCAGAGACCTATTCCTACAGACCCTGATCCTCAAAGTGACTTTAGTTGTGGCCAGGGCTCAGAGTGCAGGGTTCGCAAAATGTGGACCATGACCAGCAATGTGCTGTGTCTTTTGTTACAGATTACCAAAATTTAGTGGCTTGGAACAACAGAAATGTATTCTCTTATAGTTCCAGAGGCCAGGGGTCTGAGCTGAATATTATGGTGCTAAACTTAAGGTATCAGCAGGGTTTGTTCCTTCCAGAAGTCCTAGTGAAGAATTTGTTTTTGTGTCTTCCAGATTTTGGTGGCTGCCAAAATTCTTGGCTTGTGGCCACATTACTCCAGTCTCTGTGCTCATTGTCACACTGCCATCTCCTCTTCTGTTATTGCAATTTCCTCTGCATCTCTCTCATAAGAACCCTTGAAATTAATTGTGTGGCTCACCAGATAATCCAGAAAAATCTCCCCATCTCCAGATTCTTGACTGAATCCCACATGTGAAATTTCTTTTGCCATATAAGGTAACATTTCATGCTCTACGGATTAGGATCAGGACCCTGATATCTATGGCGGGGGCGGGGGGAGGGGGACATTCATTGATCAGCCTACACACCTGGGAACATGTTATAAATGTAAATTCCTAGACCTGTGTCCCATACATATAGAATCAGAAACTCTAGGGGTGGGGCCAAAAATCTGTTTTAGCAAGCCCTCATGATTCTGATGGAGGCCCTGAAGTTGACATTGAGCTCCCGCAGCTCAGCCTAAAATTAGATAAGTCAGGGCTGAGGAACAGGTGGTCAAATCTGTGGACACCTTGTGTGGCTCTGTATTAATTTTTCCACAAGGATATAATGTAGTAATGAGAACCAATATGCACTAGCTCTGATGAAGGGCCTGTCTCTGCTGCTTGTGAGGAAAACTGATCTGAGAAATCAACACCTGGAATTTATGGAGGACAGGTAGACACATGGTCTTGATGAAAATGTCATGATCCAGGTAGGGGAAGAGGAGACCTAGGGAATGGAAATGGGGGAGATGACATTGTTTGGGTCCTTCAGACAGGACCATGCCAACTGGGTTACTGAGGGTTAGCAGGTTGGTCAGGTTGGGTGCTCACCTGTCAGAGTGGCCTTGAGGAGACATGGAGGTAGGAAAGCTTCCCTGGGAGCTTTTGGAGCATCTGAGAAGGAGCCGGTGTGGTGGAAAGGGCAGGATTCAGAGGTGGAGAGTCTTGGATTTGCCACCTACTAGCTCAGTGGCCAGGACATGTTGCTTAATGTTGTAGCATCTCCCCACCTCATCTGTGGATGGAGGCAGTTCCTGCCTCACAGGTGGAAGTAGGATGTAGGAAGATGCCAGAGGATGTGTGTAGAACATCCAACATCTGTGCCGAACATAAGGAAGATCAGTGCAGTCCTCCTGATGATGCTTCAAGCAGAGACATCCAGGCAAAAAGGAACCATAGCTTCTAAGATATCACTCTTCAGATTCATGTCTTTGTGTGAGAGATAAATGACCATAATACAGTACTTGTGCAAAAAGCCCAAACCGGAGCCCCCCACAGAGTTTATTGTCTTTGAATTTTTAGGAAGTAGTAAGGCGTTAATGAGGAATTTTGAATTTGGTGAGCTGCTGGGACCTCTGCTGAATTCTGTCCTGCATGTTTGCCTCGCTAACCAGACCAAGAACCTTGGGGACCACCCAGCAGCCTTTGAAATATTAGTACCAACAAATTTCTAAGTAACAGAAAATTAGTACCAACAAATTTCTAAGTAACAGAAACCATCTGAGGCTCTCTTAAGTCCAAATGGGGGCTTAATCATAAAGCTTCTCCCTACAGGAACCCCTGTAGTCCCGGAGCTCAGGGCCAGGACCTTTTTCAGTCCTAGAAAGCCAAGAGGACTCCAGCCACATCTCCCACCTCTGTGTCTCTCTCGAGGTCTGTTTAATTTTTTTCCTTGCAGCCAGCTTCCTTCACTCCCCAGGCTGCCTGCAAGAGAAGGTCCTTCACACAAAGCGATGGAACACTGTACAGACCCAATTTGGGATTTTCAGGCCAGAGAATGTGATTGGCCTGTGATGGGCTCCTAATTCAAGCCATGCTGTCAGTGTTGGCTGGGAGGGTACTGTTACCACCAGGCACCCTTTAGAGTGGGCTTGGTCCATTCTGGTTCCCGGAGAAAGGGGGGTTTTGTCAGCTGGGCAGATAGCCTCAAGTCAGCCAGGCATGGCACAGAGAAACTAATTTCTTTATAAGGTGTAAAGTATTATGAAATATTTTAAAGCTTCTTGCTCTCCCTCCCTCTTTTGAAGCTCATGATTAATATGTCTCATCTTGGGAGTACTGGTGGGTTTCAGCTTAGCCATGCCAACAGGTTAAAACAAATTATGCCTGTTTTCCTTTCTTTTCTTTTTCCTAGGAGACAAATATAAATGGGAAATAATAATTACTCATTTTTCAAATCTTAGAATCTGTCACTTAATATTTTAATCATATTAAGAGGTAGTTTTTTCTGTATGCATACAGAATAGATATTAAAATTCTAAGAAAATTATCTCATGAATAGAACATTACAGATGAAACTAAAGTTTCTGTTCAACATCCACATTCTGGCCTTGCCTCCACCTATTCAAAGGTCCACTTTTATGAGTTTGGCGTATATCCTTCTTGTCTTTTTTAAACATGTAATTTAATTTATTGGGATAACATTGATTAACAACATGTGTTTCAGATGTACAGTTCTATAATGTATCATCTGTATACTCTGTTGTGTGCTTATCACCCAGAGTCTAGCCACCTTCCGACACTCTGTGTTTGATTCTCTTTGCCCTCTTCGTTGGCCCACCACCAAACCCCTTTCCCTCTGTTGTCTGTGTCTATGAGTTTGTTTTGTTTATTTGTTGCTTTATGTTTTATGTCCCACATGTGAGTGAGATCATACAGTTTTTGTCCTTTCCTGTCTTATTTCAAGAAGAATGATCCTCTCAAGACCCAGCCATGTTGTTGCAAATGGCAGTGTTTCATCCTTTTTCAGGCTGAGTAGTATTCCATTGCACATATTTACTGCACCTTCTTTATCCACTCGTGTGTTAACTTTTTCTTATCTCCATGTATGAACATTCTAGCCAGTTCAAACATTCATCTTTTTAAAAAAATATTTTATTTTATTTATTTTTAGACAGAGGGGAAGGGAGGGAAAAAGAGAGGGAGAGAAACATCAATGTGTGGTTGCCTCTAGTGTGCTGCCTACTGGGGACCTGGCCTGTGCCCTGGCATGGAACCCAGGCATGTGCCCTGACTGGGAATCAAACCGGTGAGCCACACCAGCCAGGGATAAGCATTCATCTTAAAGAAAGAGAAACTATATAATTACACATTAGTTCCAAGAGTGGACACTTGAATGAATGAAAAGTAATAAATCCGTGAGCACGTTCTTGAAATACTGTGTAAAGTTTTATTTATTTCCAACTCTGAGGTCCATCAAAAAAGCCTTTTTAAAATCAACCATTTCTCCAGAAATTATGTAGAGCTAGAGAGCCTTTTGGCTCTTAATCTTGGATTGGCAAAATGTTTTTTCAAGAATGTATAGGTTGTGAGCTGTGTATACACATTTGCTCAATGTCTGAATGAACAAAAGTTAAATTGGTCTTTATTCTAAAGATTTTCAATGGATTGTATTGTGAAGGGCTCCCTGAGGTCATACTAAGCCTCTGGAAATGTAGCAAGTATTGCTGTGTCCCATCTGAAAAATTAAGGAACCAAGAAGTTTAAGCCTTCAGATCTGTGTGCGTGTGCATGAGCTTCATCTAGATCTGCTGTAAGAACCCTCAGGAATGATGCTGTGTTGCGTGGGATGCCACTGTTTTGGAACATGAATGTGGCTGCATATTTCATTCGCCAGCCGAATGAAATAAATTCATCTGCAAAAATAACACATGGTGAAAATTATGCATTTGTATGTGAAAATACTTTTCCCAGGGTCTCCTCTCATTTCCAAACTATCAGGAAAAAGCTACTGTCTCTTTTTTTAAGTGACTGGGCAGTCATTTTGGAGATTGTTAGCAATACCACCGGGCGTGCATGTGACCACCTTGCTTAGCTGTTTAAATAAAGTGCGGAGCTGTAGAGGGTCTGATTTGGATTTGTGCAGTGGACTGGTTTCTTTTGCTTCACTCTGTCATGAACTGACTTTCAAAAGCTGGCTGTGGGTTACTGTTATAGAATCTCACTGATGCTGTTCTGGAACAGCTGTGGGGTTCGATTGCTCACCACCAAGAAGCATGACTCTCAATGCAAGAGTTTGGTGAAAGAGGAAAGGGGTTGTTTATTTAAAGGTTATACAGATTTAGAATAATGGCAGATTTCTGCTGTTAAGTCTTGCTCCCTTTAAAACCACCCAGAAACACATAGTCCTGCCTCCCTTTGCCAAATCAGGCCAGTTTCAGAATTTGCCAGTTGGAGGTACCATCTTTTCGAAAAGCAGAAGTCTGCAGATCAGCATTCCTGGTCACAGTTCAACTCCAAGCATCTCTCACAAATCCAGGTGGCCACAGCTCCATCAGCTCTGCTGCCATCTTCTCCAAGCACACTTGAATCTGGGTGGCTGGGCAGGTCCCCACCGTACTGCCAGTTCTGTCGACTCTGAACTTCTGGCTTTCAGACCTTCTCTCCCTTACTCCAGACTGTGTGGCTTCTCCTTCTCTTACACACCAGACCTCGTGGTGGACCTCCTCTTTTAGCCCACCCTCATTTAAATACTTGGCTGGGAACTTTTGTGTGAACTCATATCCAGCCCCTCCTATGATGTGTTAGTGTCTGCCATTTTTGCTCTGTATCTTTTACCTTCTTTTGGCTGCCATCTTTAGTCAGGGCAAAAGTTCCCAGCAACTTCCAGGGTGGGCATCTGCCCCCTGCATCTCACGCAGGTGCTTTATAGCTTCCCTGGCTATGACACAGGTCCCTGAATGTTCTGAGTCATACACAATTCACCCTGGGCATCAACCCTCTTCCCTTCAGGAAGGCATGATTATTAACTTGCCATTGTTATGCAGTGGGTCTCAAACACCGTATCATCCAGTACCTCTTCCCCCAGTCAAGGATTGTGGGGGATATAATTTGCAGACCGTTATAATACCATGTGAACTTGTTTGGAAGATCAGGCGAATCAGAACCACTGCAAAGAGAGACATCTTAAAGCACGCACTGCTGATTTGAGGATCAAGAAAGTAGTTTTGTTTTGTTTTTTTAAATCCTTTCAGAATAATCTGTGAGATTTTGATTAACCTTTTTTTCTTATCCCTGCATCCAGTCTCTTAGCAGTCATCCAGAGTGTGTCCCTGATTCTCCAGTTCCTCGCTGTCTTTGCTGCACTGGGCCCCTGTCCTGTGCGCCATTCCCATGGCCTCTTGCAAGCCCTGCTGCATCTTGTTTCCTCCAAGCTGGCTAACCCCACCTCGCCAAAAGCTCAATCTTCTTTTTCAGTTATAAACTAAATCTTTCCATTCTTTTTCTTTCAAAGTCTTCCAGTGGTTCTCCATTGTATTTAAAGGACAATCTAAACTCTTCTCCATGTCCTCCATGTCCTGCGTAGTCTGACCTCTGCCTTCCCTTCCAACCTCATAGGAGCTCTTCCCGGCTCGTTCCCACTGATGACAGCACCCAGGTCCCTTATTCAGATTTCGTCTCAAATATCCCTCTGCAGAGAAGCCTTCCTTGGCCCCCATCTAAAGTAGCACCACCACACATTACTTGATCAGATCACCTTGTTTTGTTTTCTTCCTAACTTAATTGTGAAGGATTTTCCTCATCTTTGTTGATTTTTTTAACTGTTTGTTTTCCTTTGCTTGAATGTGAGGTCCCTGAGAGCAATGGCAAGGACTTGTTCTTTTTCATCCGAGCATCCTCAAAGCTTAGAACAAACAGAAGGCAATTGGCACTGTTAGTGGAGCGAATAAACCAACAGGCCTGCAGGAGATGGTGCTTTCCAGCCAGAAGAGTGAGTTTCCTCCACCCCTACCTGTTTGTGGAGTGTCTTGGTGGCACACCCAGAGCTGCTTTGGAATCACTTGTGCCTTGGTCTGAGAGGTCATTATAGGGTCGGTGCTCAGTATGGGGGTAAGTTGAAGGACTTCGGTTGTTTTTGGACTCTCATACTTTAAAGCCTGTTGTCCTCATTCTTTTTGAAGCACATTGGGTTCTTTGCAAACCAGAGTGTCACAAAAACATAAGTGATTTTTATGTCATTGCCTGGTTTTAGAACATGCATTTCACTTTATCTGCATTAGAATGACAGTTGCTTCAATACTAAGAACAAGGCCAGCATATTTTTTCTGAAAACTCATTAAAAATATGTAATTTTTAGTTTTAGACATTGACTACTTTTCTGCATAGTGCTTGTGGGAGAACTTACTATTAAAAGCATTTCGTGTTGTTTTTGTTCTCCAAAGCAAATAGAATCCTGAATTAAAAACTAGGTTTTTTTGACCTTGGAGCTATTTAGTTGCAATATGAACACTGCTGAATTTTTTCCTAGGTGTTTTATTTCTGCAGGTTCTGGCCTTCGGGGTGTTTCTTTGTGTCTTCCTCACAGGCTTTCACCCACGCATCACAGAAGTTTCCTGAAGTGCACAGGAGTCTGCAAGTGGATAGCTATGGCCAGCCTGCCACTGACTCATTGCTACCTGTTATAGCTATTTATTTCTAAAATAAACTTTTACTTAGAAATAAACCTTTGAAGCTTGATTTATATCATCTTAATTTCACTGCTTCAACATTATTTAATATTTTTCCTATTTCAGTTTGATATTTGAATATATAATTGAGTTTTTTAAATTTAAAAGTAATTCAGGTTGTTAAATATATATAATAGAAAAAGGAATGACATTAAAAATTAAAGTTTCTGAGCATACTTTTTAAATGTTGATGATTTGAAATATATACTTCCAGATAGTTTGTGTACATACACATACGTAATGACTCATATATGATATAGAGTAGGGTTTTTTATTTTAACCCAACAGTATGGTCACACTGTGCATATTGCCCCTAACCTTCCTTCTTTTCTCTCAATAATATATCGTGGACATCTCCGCATGCCAGAGCATGCAGGCCTACTGCATTCTTTGTCACGGTTGCATGTTCTGTAGAAGTGCCTTATGTTATTCCACCCATTTTAATTCTGGCTGACATTTAAATGGTTTCAAATTTGTGGTTATTAAAATATGCACCCATATTTCAATGCGGTGTCATTGTGCTTGCAGGTTTTTAATCATTGTAAACATTTATCCATGTTTCTGTTTCAGTTATTATTTAAGATTGACATCTTTTAGCCAGTTAAGTACCTGAATATGACCCAACTGTTGTGCTCAAAATTCCGCAGTCTCACTGCTGTAGAGAATGTGCTACTGGATTACACTGCAGTCCTGTTTGCCAGAGGGGTTGTAAACATTTGCAGCACTCTGAGCGTGTATTGATCACTGGCACTAGTTGTGAGCACTGGCGTGACAAGGGTAGATGGGGGAGTGAGCTTTGTGTCCTAAGTACGTGGGTCTGTCAACTTTTATTAGTTGAGACTGAACATTTCAAGTGTTGATTTCCTTTTCTGTGAGTTGTGCATGTATATTTTGCTCATTTATGTCTTTATGTTTGATATTTTTGAGTTTGAGAATTTTATGAATGATAGATATTATACTTTTTTACATTTTGTGTATTTTTCCAATCTTTTAGCTTATTATTTTGTTACACAAACTTTTTTACTTTGATAGATTCAAATGTGTTAGTGTTATTTTGATATATCATATGTCAGAGGATTGTCTCCAGAGTTCTGACATTCAGTTCTTTTGTGTATTTCATTTTGTCCCACTACAAATAAATGGATAGATAACAATTTCTTAGTAGTTGAAATGATTCTTCAGTACCATGGAAATTTTTTTGCCATGAGCCATTGACTGTAGTAAAGTACCCTGAGGAAGTGTTTAGTTCTGGCGGAAGTGAATTATTTACATCCATGTTGGCAAGGGCTAAAAGGCTGTAAGAAACAGTACAGTTTAATACTGTTGGCAGGAAGCAAGTCTTAGCACCATGAATCGTGTTACCCATTGCAGAAAGCTTATATAATTAGAAGCAACAACACATACACAGATTGACCAGTCATAAATTTGTGTGTGGTTGTTGGATTTTTTATTTTCTGTTTTTGAGCATACAACTCAAAGAGAAATGTAAATATAGTAATTTTTTTGTTGTTGCCAGCTGGACAGTAGTTCTTTTTTCATATATGTAATATGTGTCTTCTCATCAACTAGGTTTTCTAAATACCCAAGACTGGTGGTAGATTATGTGTTTGATCTGTTGGCTATTTTCTTTTTTTATCCTATTTTTAATTAATTAATTAATTAATTATTTAAAAAAATCTTCACCCGAGGACATACTTACTGCTTTTAGAGAGAGGTGAAAGGAGGGAGGGAGGGAGGGAGGGGGAGAGAGAGAGAGAGAGAGAGGAAGAGAAACATCGATGCCAGAGAGAGACATTGATTGGTTGCTTCTTGTACATGCCCTTACTGGGGACTGAACCTGCAACCTAGTCATGTGCCCCAGCTGGGATTGTGGGACCTTTCCATTTATAGGACAGCACTTCAACCAACTGAGCCACATTGACTAGGGCTGTCAGCTGTTTTCTTAATATCTGTGGGGTACAGAGATACAAATCCCTGTATCAGTTGTGCCAGGAGACCTAGTCTGCAACCACCACAGTCAATACTGGACTTGACTGTCTAATGTACATTTTTTTTTTTTTTTTTTTTGAGGAGCCCACCACAGAGTACTGATGCCTCTATTTTGGGCTTTTGCTGACTCACAGCTGCATGAAAGGAAGGTTTCAATGTAATTCCCACTGTACACATGTGCTCAGGAATTGTTGAAAAGAATCCTCACTGGTGATTTTAGAGGTTGATAAGATATTCAGAGACCATTAGATGCTAGGTCCATTTGAGAGGTGAGGGACACTGAGGAAACTAAGGGTTTTTCTGTTTCAGTTTCATAAAAAGACCATAAATGCTCCTCTTATGACTTTCTTTGGGACATAAATGCTGCTTTATCATTTTTCTTTTTAATGTTTAATATGTGGTTTAGAAGTTCATTGATGATAGAAACATGAGCTCAGTTTAAGCTGGAAGGGAATGTAAAGGATATTGGGATCTTTTTTTTGTGAATGAGGAAATTGAAGCATGGAGAGGATGCATGACTTGGCCAAGAACACATTGCTGACTAATGTCAAGTCTCTGTTTTTGGACAAGTGTCTTTTTGTTCCTTCTCAGGCTGGAACCTTGTATTGCAATCTTGTAGAACAATCTTGGATGTAGGTCCTTGCCTTTCATGACTTGGAATACTTCTTTCCAGCCCCTTCTTGCCTGCAAGGTCTCTTTTGAGAAATCAGCTGACAGTCTGATGGGAACTCCTTTGTAGGTGACTGTCCCCTTATCCCTTGCTGCTTCTAGAATTCTCTCCTTCATATTAATCTTGGCTAATGTAATTATGATGTGCCTTGGTGTGTTCTTCCTTGGGTCCACCTTCTTTGGGACTCTCTGAGCTTCCTGGACTTCCTGGTAGTCTATCTCCTTTGCCAGACTGGGGAAGTTCTCCTTTATTATTTGTTCAAATAAGTTTTCCACTTGTGGCTCTTCCTCTTCCCCTTCTGGTATCCCTATAATTCGGATGTTGGGACCTTTAAAGATGTCCTGGAGGTTCCTAAGCCTCTCCTCATTTTTTTGAATTCTTGTTTCTTCATTCTTTTCTGTTTGTTTGTTTGTTTCTTCCTTCTGGTCCACTCCATTGATTTGAATCCCAGTTTCCCCCGCATCTTTATTGGTTCCCTGTGAGTTTTCCTTCATTTCACTTATTGTAGCCTTCATTTGTTCATCTAATTTGCAACCAAAATCAACCAATTCTGTGAGCATACTGATCACCAGGCCTTTGAACTGTGCATCTGATAGGTTGTCTATCTCTTGATTGCTTATATGAATTGGCTCTGGGGCTTTGATCTGTTCTTCTGTTTGGGCCATTTGTGTGTGGTTTTTTTTT
>PVKU01005571.1:0-91122 GCA_004027475.1 Anoura caudifer | reverse complement strand
TTATCTGCATGCGAATGTGGGACTGCCTGGTCAGCCAGCCACCTTGGGTGGTCTCACTGGATCTGCCTGTTGCTGCACTGTGCCCAGGGTCCTCTAGCTGCTGCCTGCACGCCTGGGATCTTCCAGCTGCTGCCTGCATGCCCGGGTCCACCAACCTCCATTTTTTCCTGCCAGGACTCCACCCCTCTCACCCTTCTGGATGAATGGTTGTCGGACTTCCGTACAGTTCAATTTTCCATCAGTTCTGGTTGTTTTCTTGTTTCTAAATCTTTGTTCTCCTTACTTTTGGTTGTACGAGGAGGCACAGTGTGTCCACCTATCCCTCCATCTTGGCCGGAGATGAATTCTTTATTAATATGTTACCCTGAGGTTTCTTGGAATAGTTTTTTTGTGTGTCTTCATTATGAATCCAGCCACGATGAGTTCGAGTTCCTGGACTTCTATTGGTCCAGGCTTTTCATTTAATCGAAAGCAGAATAAGGGTTGAAGCTGAAAACATGTCAACAACAACAAAAGTTGTACTATATGTTTTCATGTTTTCATAATAAGTCTCTATGTATGTTACTTTTCAGATATTAAAAGGGAATATATATCTCATATAAGGGGCTCATATTATAAGCAAAGATTATCTTTTTAATACATTCTAAATTAACAGAGTAAAATTGACTTTCATTTTTGGTGTATGGAGTTTTATGACTTTTAACACACATGTAACCACCACTAGTATCAGGATACAGAATAATTTCATTAACCCCAAAGCATTCCTTGGTACCTATCCCCTACACCTATACCCTGGCAACCACCAATCAGTTTTTTGTCACTATTTTGTTGTTTTGAGAGTGTCATACAATAGAGTTGTGTATGTAATCTTTTGAGACTGGGTTCTTTCACTCAGCTTAATGCTTTAAGATTCATCCAAATTGTTGTGCATCAGTAGTTTGTTTCTTTCTATTGTTGAGTAGTATACCATTGTAGGGATGTACCATGGTTTGTTCATGTGTTCACCTATTGAAGGACAGACATTTGTGTTGGTTTCCATTTTTGTGATTATGAATTGAGCTGCTACTATAAACATTGCATTCTGTGTTAACCTTTCTTATCTCTAGGGCAGATGTTGGCAAACTTTTTCTCTATAGGATCAGATAGTAAGTACTTTGCAGGCCGGTAGTCTTTTGCAACTCAACTCTGTTGTAGTAGAAAGCAGCCCAAAACAATATATAAGTAAATGAGCTAGGCTGAATTTTGCCTGAGGATTGTAGTTTGCTCAAGGGTAAATGCTTTAGGGACAAGATTGCTTGGGCCATTGTGTTTAACATTGGGAGGAACTGTGAAATTTTCTCGAGTGCTTATATCATTTGGCATTTCTACCAGTAATGTGTAAAAGTTGCAATTGCAACTCATCCTTGCAGCACTTGGTATAAGCAGTCCTATATGGGCCTTCGAACCAAAGGATCGCGGCTTAATTCCCAGTCAGGGTACATGCCTGGGTTGCAGGCCAGTTCCCAGCAGGGGATACACAAGAGGCAACCACACATTGATATTTCTCTCCCTCTCTCCTTCCCTTCCCCTCTAAGGATAAAATAAATAAAATCTTTTTTAAAAAGTTGTTTTTATTTCTATATGTACTATTATGTCATCTGCAAACAGAGGTGGCTTGCTTTCTTCCTTTTCAGTTGGTTTGCCTTTTATTTATTTTTCTTGCCTTAGTACACTGGTTAAAATTTCCAGTATAAAATTGAATAAGAGTGAGTGGAGAGGGTAGACATTCCCTTCTATTTGTAGTTGCTGAGACTTTTGACATGAATGAATGTTGAATTATCACAATTGTTAATTGATATGAATATATATTTTTCTTCTTTATAGTGTTAATATATTGGGTTACATTAATTGATTTTTGAATATGAACTAGTCTTGCATTTCTGGGTTAAACTTTACTTGTCCATTCTGCATTATTCATTTTTGTATATAACTGGATGTTTTAAACTGGTATTTTGTTGATGACTTTTGCATCTGTGTTTATGAGGGATATTGGTCTGTAGTTTTCTCTTTTTATACTTTTTCTGGTTTTGATATCAGCATAATACTGGCCTTATAAGTTGAAAAGTGTCCCCTCTTTTATTTTCTAGAAGACTTTGTGTAGAGTTGGAGTTATTTCTTCTTTAAATGTTTGGTAGAATTTACTAGTGAACCTGTGTGGACCTGGAGATTTATTCTTCAGAAGGATTTTAATTATGGATTCAGTTTCCTTAATAGTTATAGGAATATTCTGTTTATATTTTCATTTCAAGTGAGTTTTGGTAGTTTATTGTTTATTAGGAATTGATCAATTTCATTTGCATTGCAAGAATCATGTACATACAGTTTTTAAATCATTGTTGTATTTTCTTATTCTTTTAATATCTGTGAGGTCTGTCATGATGTCTCCTCTTTCATTCCTTATATTGGTAATTTGTTCCTTCTCTCCCTTTTCTTTGTCAACTTGCTAGAGATTTATAAATTTTACTGATCTCCCTCCAAATAATTAGCTTCTGGTTTTGTTCACTTTTTCTTTAATTTTTGTATTTCAATTTAATTGATTTTTGATCTTATCTTTATTATTTCCTTCTGCTTGCCTTGCTTATTTTGTTCTCTTTCTAATTTTATAAGATGGAAACTAAGATTATTGATTTGATATTTTCTTTCCTAATATAAGTATTTAATGATTAAATGTACTTTGAAGCACTGCTTTATTTGCATCCTGTAAATTTTGATATGCTGTATTTAAAATTTTTTAGTTAAATATTTTAAAAATTTCCTTTGAGATATCCTCATTAAGTCATAGATTATTTAAAATGGTACTGCTTAAATTCTAAATGTGAAGATTTTCTTATCATCTTTCTATTATTGATTTTTAATTTAATCCCATATGGTCAAAGGATATACTTTGTGTTAACTATTTTATATTGTTAAGATTTGATTATGTTTCATGATATGGTTATTTTGATGACTATTTGGTATGCACTTGAAACAAGCATGTATTCTACTGTCATGGAGTTAAGTATTCTATTAATGTCAGTTAGTTCCAGTTGGATGCTAGCATCATTTAGGTCCACTTCCTTGCTGTTTTATTATTAGTTCCATTTATTACTAAGAGACTAGTATTGAAGGCTCCAACTATACTTGTGGATTGGTCTATTTTTCCTTTCAGTTCTTTTTTTCATGTGTTTTGAAAGTCTTCTTTTAGGTGCATATGCATTTAGGATGTTATATTGAAATTTTCTTTTTTTAAATTATATTTTATTGATTATGCTATTACAGTTGTCCCATTTCTCCCCCATCATTCCCCTCCACCCTTCAAACCCCCTCCCACCCACATTCTCCCCTTTAGTTCATGTCCATGTTTCATAAGTTCTTTAGCTTCTACTTTTCCCACACTATTCTTGCCCTCCCCCTGTCTATTTTCTACCCACCATCAGTGCTACTTATTCTCTGTACCTTTCCCCCCTCTCTCCTCCTCCCACTCCCCGGTGGCTAACCCTCCATGTGATCTCCATTTCTGTATTTCTGTTCCTGTTCTACTTGTTTGCTTAGTTTGCCTTTGTTTTAGATGTGGTTGTTAATATCTGTCAGTTTGCTGTCTTTTTACTGTCATATCTTTTATCTTCTTTTTCTTAGATAAGTCCTTTGACATTTCATATAATAAGGGCTTGATGAAGATGAACTCCTTTAACTTGACCTTATCTGAGAAGCACTTTATTTTCCCTTCCATTCTAAATGACAGCTTCACTGGATAGAGCAATCTTGGATGTAGGTCCTTGATTTTCATGACTTGGAATACTTCTTTGCAGCCCCTTCTTGCCTGGAAGGTCTCTTGAGAAATCAGCTGACAGTATGATGGGAACTCCTTTGTAGGTGACTGTCCCCTTATCTCTAGCTGCTTCTAGAATTCGCTCCTTCATTTGAATCTTGGCTAATGTAATAATGATGTGCCTGGGTGTGTTCCTCCTCAGGTCCAACTTCTTTGGGACTCTCTGAGCTTCCTGGACTTCCTGGAAGTCTATTTCCTTTGTCAGATTGGGGAAGTTCTCCTTTATTATTTGTTCAAATAAGTTTTCCTCTTGTGGCTCTTCCTCTTCCCCTTCTGGTATCCCTATAATTCGGATGTTGGGACATTTAAAGATGTCCTGGAGGTTCCTAAGCCTCTTCTCATTTTTTTGAGTTCTTTTTTCTTCCTTGTTTTCTGTTCGTTTGTTTCTTCCTTCTGGTCCACTCCATTGATTTGCGTCCCAGTTTTCTTCCCATCACTATTGGTTCCCTGTGAGTTTTTCTTCATTTCACTTATGTTCCTCCATTTGTTCCTCTAATTTGCAACCAAAATCAACCAATTCTGTGAGCTTCCTAATCACCAGAGCTTTGAACTGTGCTTCTGATAGGTTGGCTACCAGTGCTATGAGCTCTGCATCTGATAGGTTGACCACCTCCTGGTTGCTCAGATGAATTAGGTCCAGGACCCTGGTCTGTTCTCCCTTTTGAGCCATCCTTGTTTTTTTTTTTTTTTTTTTTTCTGGTCTCGGCTGTTATGTAGTGAGGGGCGGAGCCTTAGGCGTTCACCAGGGCAGGGTAGCCCAGTTGCTGGGTTGTGATGCTGGATGTGGGGGCAGGGTCTGAGAGGGAAAAATGGCGGTTGCTCCACTCTCTGCCAGATTTCAGTCACTTCTGCCATTTCCCCCAAGCAAACTGGACCCCTCTGGTGCTGATTCCTGGGTGGGTGGGCCTGCGCACGCTCCAGGGCCCTGTGGGTCTCCCCAATGAACTCTCCTATGAAGCTGGGACTCCCTCCCGGCACCTCAACCCCTACAAGTATTTTCAGTGGGTGCTTTTAGGCTTCACTTCCTGGTGCTTGGGCCCTGCGTCGCGCAGTCTGTCTTGCTGCCCGTTTTCGCCTGGTTTATCTGTGCATGAGTGTGTGTCCGCGGTCCGCTGCCTTGTGTGCCCCACTTGGCCGCCTGTGCGACTGGAGTGACTGCGCACCAGGGACCACCACTGGCTTATCCCGCAGCGATCCAACTCTGCCAGCTGTGGACTCTGCTGGCCGCTGACTCTGCCCCTCTTACCAGTCTGGGTGAATCGTTGTTGGACTCCCGCACAATTCAATTTTCTCTCTGTCCTGGTTGGTTTTTTCTTTTTTTGGTTCTATATTTTTGTTGTCCTTAATCTTGGTTGTGAGAGGAGGCACAGTGTGTCCAGCTACACCTCCATCTTGGTGGGAAGTTCCTATATTGATATTTTCTTGATGAATTGACCCACTTAACCATTACATAATGTCCTTCTTTGTTCTTGTGGTTGCCTTTGCTTTGAAATCTACTTGGTCTAATATTAATATATCTATGTTAGTTTTCTTTTCATTCATGTTTATGTAATATATCTCTTTGACCTCTTACTTTTAACCTGTTGGTATAATTATACCTTCTGTAGATAGCACATAATTGGGTTTTTAAATTCAATCCTGAAGTCCTCTTTTTTAATTAGTATACTTAGATTATTTACATTTATTATAATTATTTTATTTTAATTTTTTAAAAGATTTTATTTATTCATTTTTTTAGAGAGGGAGAAGGGAGGGAGAAAGAGAGAAATATCAATGTGTGGTTGCCTCTTGAGCGCCCCCTACTGGGAAACTGGTCCGTAACCAAGGCATGTGTCCTAACTGGTAATGGATCCAGCTCCCTTTAGTTTGCAGGCTGGCACTCAATCCACTGAGCCACACCAGCCAGGGCTATTATTGATATTTTTTACTTTAAGCATACCAGTTTATTTGTTTTGTTTGTTCCCTCTGCTTTTTGTTCCTGTGTTTCTTTCCTGCCCTTTTAAAATTATTTGAACATTTCTGGTAGTCCATTTAAATTTAACTATTGTGTTTTTGACTATATGTGTGTATGTGTATATATATGTATATATAAAATTAGTGTGTCTTTTGTCAGATATGTGTATTGTGCATGTTTTCTTCAGTCTGCTGCTTGCCTTTTACTTTTCTTAAAAAAGATTATTTATTTTTAGACAGAGGAGAAGGGTGGGAAAAAGAGAATATTAATGTGAGAGAGAAATATTGATTGGTTGCTCTTGCACATACATGCCCTGTCAGGGGATTGAACCCACAACTCAGGCACGTGTCCTGACCCTCAGTTGGGAATCACACCTGTGAACTTTCACTTTGCAGGACTATTACACCCAACGAACTGAGTCACACCCATCAGGGCACCTTTTTACTTTCTTCAACATGTCTTTTTCTGAGCACAAGTTTTTAAGTTTAATTTCTCAGTTTTTTAAATGAGTATGTTGCCATGCTAAAATAGAAACAATATATTACTTTTCTGTTTTGAGATTGTACCCATTTTCTTTTTTTCTTTCTTCCTTCCTTCACCTTTAATTTCCTTCATTTCGTTAGGTGTTATGGCTCATCCTTTTTTTTCATCCTTTGGGACCGATTTTGCATGTCACGTCCCAGCTTACTGAGTTGAATTTTAGTACTGGTTACAGAAGTGGAATTCTAAAAAATTAGAGTTTTATTTACTAGTAAATAGAAGTAGCAGTGACGAGAACCAGTCTTGGATAATCTACAATCTGGGAAAACTCATTTTTTTGAGGAAGATTGAATTGCTAACCCTGTGAGTGAAGTAAGAAGATGATTTAATATTTGACAAAAGTAACTTGCTGAATTTAATGATGTTACTGACCTGACAGTAAAGGAATAAGCCAAGAGACATTAACGTCTTCTTTCCCTGGGAGACCTATTCTGAAAAAAATAATTTTCATTTTGTTTCCAGAAGTAGTTTGGAAAGTATGTAATACCCTGAGTCTTGGGAAGAGTTGAATGCCATCTTTCCCATTGCTGCTTGTTTTTGTGGCATTTTCTAGATCCTTATTTCTGATTTAGCAGACGGTTTGCTATAACTAGACAAAAGAGTCCTTCATGGACAAGATTATGCACAAATACAGCACATTCAGATGGCAGCTTGTGTTGGTGACATTTTGCTGTGAGTCTCTGAGACGCTTCTCTTACTACAGAAACGTATTGGGGATTAGTAGCTCACAGCATCTGCAATGGAAGCAAAAGGCTACCAGAAAATGGGAAATTGGAGTTGGAACCAGAAACCACAAATAAAAGAAATCATTGCTGTGTCTAACCCGTGTGACCAGGGACTGATTTTCAGATGATCAGAATCTCTGATCAGTCATGATAATGAGGCATCTGGGGCCAATAGTCCTGAGATTTTTCTGTCACTTACCTCCTCTGTCTATTTTTCAGTTCTCTCCTCTTTGCACTTGAGCCTTCTCTTCGACTTATGAACTCTGAGCTGTCTTTATATCCTAAGAAAAGTCCTATTCCATTTTACTGTTCTTCTTAAGCCCCTGTATCCATGTTGTTTAGTGACAGCTTGGTTGAAGGCAGCCCCAGCCGGGCTTCCTTTCCTTCCTGTGGTGTCTTTTCCATTTGTGTTGAAAGACTATGGGACCAGGCTGCCAGATCGTCCCTTTTCTCCTCTGCTGTGAGCTTACCTCTCCCTCCAGGCTGCCTTCTACCTTGACTTGCTCCTCTCTTGGCTTCCATGACACATCAGCAGGCTTTTCCTCTCTGCCCTCTCTGTCTGATCGCCTCCTCCTGACTCCCTAAATGTTGGTGATTCAAGGCAGGTGGCACCTGTGCTGTGCACCCTTCTATCCCAGAGCCATCCTGTTTGATACCACCCATCTCTGCAGATGGTACCTAAATCCCCTCCACCTTTTTTTCCTCCTGAGCTCAGTGAGATAGTCCCAGCTACAGTTAATAAAATCTACCTGGTTGAAGACATCTTAATATCACCATGTACAACATGTAACTCTCCATTCAAGACAGCTCCTGTGTCCTGGTACTTCAGGCTTGGGAATGCTTTGTGAGCCTTTGGTTTCCCCATCTCCTTTCCTCACTATCCTTCCTGCTCTCCTTCTTATTCCTGTCTCCATATCATCAGTTGTTAACTCAGTTAATTTTTTCCTCTGCAGTCTCACCTGCGTTGGTCCTGAAACCGCCCCCCCCCCCCACCTTTCCTGACCTCAGTCAGGTCATCTTACCTGAACATTGTGAGAGCCTCCTAAGTGGTCTTTCTTCATCATCTCTCTTCCTTTAGTCCTTTATACTCTTTTGTCCAGATTGCCCACCTTGATTCACAGGTATCTCCAATCATCTGCCCCCTTTTATTTTCTTGCCTCTCTTAGGAATCTTCAGTGACACATACTCTTTGACTTAGCATTTCCACTTCTACTAGGCTTTCCCTTTCAAGTTGACGTAGATATGCATATGCAAAGACTGATCCCTAGCAGTGTTTGCTGTCAATGTATGAATTACATTGCCACAAAAAAGTGGCATCGGTAGAGCACTGCTTAAATAAATTAAGGTAGAGACATATAATGAATAGGATGCCCTGTGGTTATTAATAATAATGAGGTACATATGTATTCATTGATGAAACAAACTCAAAGATACATTGGTAATTTGAAAAAAGACAAAGGAACACAACAGTGTATATGTTAATATATTTCTATTTGTGTTTAAAAAATCAGGGTGAGCTTATGTATATTCTTTTTTTAAAAAAAGATTTTACTTATTTATTTTTAGAGAGAGAGGAAGGGAAGGGGAAAGAGAGGGAGAGAAACATCAATGTGTGGTTGCCTATCATGTGCCCCCTACTGGGGACCTGGCCTGCAACCCAGGCATGTGCCCTGACTGGGAACTGAACTGGCGACCCTTTGGTTTGCAGGTCCATGCTCAATCCACTGAGCCACACCACCCAGGGCTATATTCTTCAACAATTATAAAATATTTGTGGAAGGCTATTAACAATTTTTGTGCAGTTTATTTAATCCTCACCCAAGGGTATACTTTTTATTGATTTTAGAGAGGTGGTGGGGAGAGAGAGACAGGGGAGAGAGAGACAGAAGAGAAAGAGAGAGACAGAGAGAGAGAGAAATCAGTGTGAGGGAGAAGCATTGATCAATTGTCTCCCATATGTGCCCTGACTGGTGATCAAACCTACCACCTTTCAGTGTATGGGACGACACCGCAACCAACTGAGCCCAACTGAGCCCTGTACTCTGCCAGGGTTTGTATACTTTAGTTATTAACCATGTGCATGTATCACATGTTTCCTAAAGAAAACTTAGCTAATAAATCAACAAAACCTTGCAAGCACTTCATATGGACTATAGAAGTTCGGGTTTTTGAACTAGTTTTCTATTAAATTGCCCTTAGATTTCATGCCAGTGGGTGTTTCCAGCCTTATTTTTTAAAAATCCTCATCCCAGGATATGCTTGTTGATTTTAGAGGGAGGGGGAAAGCAAGGAGAGAGAGAAACATCAATGGGTTGCCTCTCGTATGCACCCCAGCTGGGACCTAACCCTCAACCTAGGCATGTCCCTGAGCAGGAATCAAACTTGTGACCTTTTGGTATACAGAATGACACTCAACCAACTAAGCTCCAGCCTCACTTTTATTCCTTTCCTTTATACTGTTCTCCTTAGCTAGTCTGAGCACAGTGAAGAAAGCCAGGCCTCTGGCCCTTCGTCCTGTATGGTGTGTGCACAGCCCTAACAGAACAGGTGCTGGACCTGCTGCAGGGCCAAGTCCTGGAGGCAGCTGCTGCGCCTGTTCTCACTTCAGTTACTGGATTGCAGACGTGGTGGGAAGTTGAATTGGGCGAACGGGAGGGCGGATGGGAGGAATGGCCAGGGTGATGGCAGCACAGTTGCATAAAGCTGGAGAGGGAGCCTCTGATAGGGATATTTGGGGGATTTTAACAGCTAGCACAACTGTTCTTCCCTCTCCCCTCTGAATGTCAACCTGAAGTCCTTTATGTAGCCTCTGCTTGCTGACCTGAGTATTTTATTTGCCAGCCCCATGTGGTCTTTTCACCTGGAATGCCTTTTCTTAATTTTTGCTTTCCAAGATCCTGCCCACTCCTCAAGGCAGGCTGAGAGCTTTCTCTCTCTTCACTCCAGACGGCAGGTAATCACCCTCTGCTCTCTGAAGCGCTGATCTTCCACATTCATCTATTCCTACCTGAGCCTTCTGTGTTTTTATCTTGTCTTGTCTCCCCAGCTAAAGATTTCAATGACTTGCTGATAAATCTACAGTCATTTGTCTTTTTTATCCCCTGTGCTACCTGAGGAAAATTTTCAGGACTCCTGTACTGATGAATGTTTGCTTTTTCTAAGTACATTAGTCCTTTCCTCATCCACTGGGCACTGAGTGCAAGTCCCTCTAACCAGGAAATAAGGTTGTAATATTTCAATTTTCCAGATCAGCCCTGGAAACTTAGGAAGGAATCAGAGACTGACATGCTCTCAATTTGCAATGTAGATGGATGTTTATAAATGTTTTGACTTATGTATTTTAACTCGTTTATTATTTTCCATGCTTTTTGGCCAATCTCTTTGTCCTCCTTGCTCCCCTTCTCCAAAAATAATGGAACACTGAACACTTGAAGCCATTTGTCACACTTGAGATTCTGCTGCCTGGGATTCTTTAAAATTTGGTCTTACTCGTCTCAATATGTTACCCTCTTTTACGTTCTCTAAACTTAGCAGCCAGAGTTAGAGGTTTAAGGACATTTGTCACATTCCACCTTTTATTGAAGGGGCCAGTGCACCCTGGCCTATAGGCTAACCACTGCCTGTTTCTATAAATAAAGTTTTTTTTTTATCATCACCCGAAGATATGTTTCCATTGATTTTTAGAGAGAGAGAGAGAGAGAGAGAGAGAGAGAGAGAGAGAGAGAGAGAGAGGGAGAGAGAGAGAGAGGAAGAAAGAAACATCGATCAGTTGCCTTGTGTACTTGTGTATGTGCCTCAACTGGGGACTGAACCCATAACCAAGGTATATGCCCTGACAAGGAATCAAACTGGCAACCTTTTGGTGTATGGAATGTTGCCCCAACAACGGAGCCATGTGGCCAGGGCTGTAAATAAAGCTTTATTGGGACACAGCCATACCCATTTATTTACGAATTGTCTACAGCTGCTTTCACCATGCAAAAGTAGAGTAGCTGCGATAAGGACCATATGGCTGTCAAATCCTAAAATATTTACTATCTGGCACTTTTTTAGAAACATTTGCTGATCCCTGCTGTATCATGTTAAACTATCACCCACTCCCTTCCCCAGCCCTCCCCATACCCCACGAGCTTGTTTTCTCCATGGTTGGTTCTTCTGCTGTGCTCCTGTCACATGTGCAGCCACTCAGCCAGCACCACTAGCTGGAGGAGTGGAGACCGGTCCTCCGTGCCCCCTCACCTGGCTCTTGGTGCAGAGGACCAAACTACTGCCCTTTGCAGTGTTACTTGTGGGGGGAGGGTGAGGAATTGTTGACAGCTGTAGCTGTTGATGGAGGAGGAGTCAAGGGGAGGTGTTTTACATGCTTAACCTCCCATTAGTTACGTGTGGAGAGTGGTATCCTTATTTTAATGAGGGAAAGGAGGCACAGAGCAGTTTAGTAACCTGTCCCAGGTCTCATAACTGACAAATACCAAAGCCAGGAAATGAGCCAAGTCTGTCTGATGCTGGAGAGCAATCTCTTACCTCTTATGCTCTGCTGCTGCCTCGTGGAAACCAAACCCAGCCTGTGGCACCACAGACTTGTGTTCCTGCCTCCTCTTACTTGCCTTCTGGTGCATTTGAACTTCCCTGTCTGCATTTGGCTCCCTACTTCTTCTGCCTAGAGAGTTAGAAATTCCTTCACAGCCTCTTTTTCTTTTCTTATCTTTCCTGTTACTTTTGCATAAATGTAGGCATTCTTTTTTTTTATTTTAGAGATGAATTGATCAATGTTTTGTTTATTCCGGTTCTGTTAAAAAACATAGTTAAGTACATTAAAAGGTGTGAAATATACTTTCTTCTTAAAAATAAAAACACTATGTGGTAATAACATTTTACCTTGGAATTTTTTTACTATAAATTGTTTAGGACATTTTTTGTAGTCCATTGGTCCAAAGTTTGAGAATAATACATTTAAATTCTGGCAAAAATTGAAAAGCCAGTTATTAAGATTCTTAATAAGATCTAAAATGATAATAGCAAAGGTAGGCATTCTTTACAACTCTTCCCTCTCACCCATCTTCTGTAGGAATTTATCTTTTCTTAGAGCTTGAAGAGCCAGTGTTACACAGAAGGCTCCAACTCTGTAACCTGTGTTTCTCTGTGAACTAAATATGGTCTGGATCTTTCCCCAGCGCTCTAGTGCCTCTTTTTAAATGTCTTATTAGACTTTTCTCAGGAGATCTCAAACTCATTTTCTCCCCTCAAACCAGTTCTTTCCCCAACCTCAGAGTCCCTGCGTGGGGCACCGTTCCTGTGTAGGATTCAGGAGGTAATGGTCATATTTCTCTTTATCCTGTTTTCTCACCTCCCATCAGCCTGTGTCTGTCTCAGTGTCTCCCAGTCCTGCCATGTCAACCTCTGCACAGTGCCTCCTGCTTACGTGGGCGTAACGATGACCTCTTTCTAACCATTTTCAGCGCTCCTGTCCTGGGAGTGAAAGACAGCCTCGGGGTACTTGCGCCTCTTGGCCAGGCTGTGCCTCGGAAGCCTTCTCAACACATCGGTGATCCCATGGCAGTCAGTCCCTTCTTCAATTTATTTGTGCAGTAATGAGGAAACAATTTCTTGGAAGTGTCGTATCAATTATTATTTATGCTTACAAGTTTAATGGTGCCTCCTTCTAACAAATTAAAAACAAATGTCCAGAGAAACATATAAAATCTGCCTTTATGTAACCTTCAATTTTCCTTGCTGGGATACTATATTTTCTCCAACTTCCAAGCAATTTAGTAATCTTTTCCTTCCCACCTCCATGCTATTCTTTCTTCCCAGAATTCTTTTCTTAGCTTGAAAAGACCATTTCAATTGCTATTTCCTCTGTGGTTTCTTGGATTTTCAAGGTAACCTGAATTTCCCCCCTTTCAAGCCTCCGCATTACTTTCTGGAAACTTTCTTATGGAAATAGGTGCTTTACATGCGCCAGGCTGACTGGTGACCTTGCCTCACAGTCAGTTCACTGCAGGGCTAAAGAACCAAGGCAGGGACTCTTTTCCACTTAATGAATGTTGAAGGTGCTTAGAAAACACTTAATACATATTTGTTGAGTTAGTCTGAATGGAAGTGTAGGAGAAAAATCATATGGTTCACCATGAAATTTAACAAGCTTCTCATTCTAGTATTTCTATACTGTTGATTAATGGTGTTGAGTTCTTTAAAACATACCTTTGGTAACATTTATTTTAAGTTAAAATATCATATCTTCAGCCAAAGTCCCAACACATACCAGTTAAGTGTGAAAAATATGAAGGACTGAGGAGTAGCTTCCACGGCATCTGCCCTGTCTTGGCCACTAATTCAGCTCTATGGCGTTAGCTTGTCTCTTGGCCTTTCTGGGCTTCAGTTTTCTTATTTGTAAAGCGAATGTAGATAAAGATCCTGTTTTGGTATAGCAGCAATACCGTGGGGTGATTTTTGCCTCCCAGGGAACATTTGGCAGTGTTGGGAGACATTTTTGCTAGTCACACTGCCCTTATTGCATACTTGACTCCCTTATTGCACAGGACAGCCCCTGCAACCGAGGACTACCTGGTCCAAATGTCGGCAGTGCTGAGCCTGAGACACTCAAGGTAGGGCATACTCAAGGTTTTACTTTAATTAATTCAATAGGTATTATAAACCTGATATTTTAATTTAGTAGGAGACTTATTGTTTTTCCAAGAGGTGTTTTGAGATGCAAGATTATTTTGATGTCCTCAGTGGTTAAGCAAATAATGAACATTATTATGGATGCTTTAAATGTGTGCAATTTAAAATCATATCCACCTTCATCACACTGGTTCGGTAGTCCTCCAGATTTTTATCTTATTATTAGAATACTTGAAAGACATTATAGGAAGGATGTTCAAAAGAAATGAAAATCATGTATTTGTGTGTGGACCGAACATGGGCTTTAAATAAGTGGAAGAATTATTTGGTCAGCCAAAAAGTTTTTTTTTTTCCCCCCTGTAAGATGGCTCTAGTAGCGCTTAGTTGTCTTTAACTCCATTTGAAACAGTTTTGTTACATTGTATTATGACAACTGTCCCATCAGCTTGCATTTAAAAAAGAACTTATCAAAATTGGTGAATTTTTGTGTAGCCATTTTAATATTGAAGATAGAAGAAAATAAGCAACATTTTTGGCACATTATGCTTTATTATTTTAAGAAAGGTAAAACAACTGAAATGCAAAAAAGATTTGTGCAGCATATGGAGAAGATACTGTGACTGATCGAACATGTCAAATGTGGTTTGCAAAGTTTCATGTTGGAGATTTCTCGCTGGATGATTCTCCACGGTTGGGTAGACCAGTTGAAGTTGATAGCAATCAAATTGAGACATTAACTGAGAACAATCAATGTTATACTACATAGGACACAGCTGTTGTACTCAAAATACCCCAATCAATGATGTTATTGGTGAAAATAAAAAAATGTGTAAAATTTCAGGAAAAATCAAATGGACTTTATTGCCAGCCCAGTAAAATGAAACCTTCATTTCCCTCTTCATCCCCTAAGTTCCACATTTACAGGTGGTATCTGGGGGAAGTTCCTGAAGCCTCATGAGGGTGGAGCCCAGACTGTGAGAAGGGGGAGTACTTGCCATTGCTTGGGACCAGCAAATGTACTTGCTTAGCAGCTGCTTAGCATTTGGAGAGTTTGTTGTCTTCTTTTTTTCTGGAGAGGTTGTCTTGATAGAAATACCAGAGCCTGCCAAAGATACAAAGGCTGGTGTGAAGATAGTGTGACTGGTCCAGTATAGAAATGCATTCCTGCTGCAGGTACAATGCTTATTCCTTTAGGAGGCTAACAAGCCAGTCTGCGCCCCTGCCAGTCGCAGGCAGCGAGACCTTTTCCGTGGATGTGTTTGGAGCAGGTTGGGGAAAATAAGGTCACTTACTCTTCCTTCTTTCCTGCCTCCATCTTTCTCTCCACAGGAGAGCTTTGGAATGCTACCAGGTAAAAGAAGAGGATACGTAACTTAATTTATAGAGAATCACAGTTTTGGAATGAACTTAGAATGACACTCTAAGAACTTAGTATGAAGTTGGCATAATTGTAATAATTAGAAAAAATATAAAAATAACTGAAATACGCCCTGGCTGGTGTAGCTCAGTGGATTGAGCGCGGGCCTGTGAACCAAAAGATCGTGGTTCGATTCCCAGTCAGGGCACATGCCTGGGTTGCAGGCCAGTTCCCGGCAAGGGACGCACAAGAGGCAACCACACATTGATATTTCTCTCCCTCTCTCTTTCCCTTCCCCTCTAAAGATAAAATAAATAAAATCTTTTAAAAAAATAAAATAAAAATAACTGAAATACAATTTTTAGACTTTATGATGGTGCAAAAGCATTCACTAGAAACCATACTTCAAATTTTGAATTTTGATCTTTTCCAGGGCAGAGACATGTATGTGGCAGGGTACTGTCTCGTGATGCTGGGCAGTGACAGTGGTCGTGGCTCCAGTTGCCACGTGATCATTAGGGTGCACAATTGATACCCTGCAGCGTATTCATTGTATCAGGTGGTTTTCCCCAACTGTAGGCTAATGTGAGTGTTCTGAGCACATTTAAGGTAGACTAGCCTATAGGCTATGATGTTTGGTACATTAGGTGTATTAAATGCATTTTTGGTTTATATTTTCAACTTTGGTAGGTTTATTGGGATGTAAGCCCATTGTAAGTCAAGGAGCATCTCTGTGTTTGATTTCCTGCCAGACTAAAGTGTCCTTTTCCCACTTTGGGGCATCAGTCTACCTAGAAGGCCTTTGGATGTTGCTCCAGAGGGAGACATTGCAGAACAGGGGTGCTTTGTAATTTAGAGACAAGAGCATGAGCCCCTTCTTACTTTCATGGTAAGTGCATGGTGAGATGATCTGTGAGAGAAAGATGACCCAGCTGTCCAGGTCACCTGTGTTTCTGGAATTTTCTACTCATGGGTAAGGTGGCAGTTCTGTGGGAAGTGGTAACTGGCCTCATGCACAATGGCAGAAGTGCCATGTACTATGTCTTGTCTGTAAGGTGTGTGCATAGATGCCTGTCCACATTTTCACATGCCCTGTTGTTCTTTATTGTTTGAGCTGTGTAGCGAAGGTTGATAAAGACACACAGCAAGGAGTTAACAAGCCATGCTTATCACTGACCCTTCTCAACTGCCTATGAGTGTCAGAACCCCAGCACCCACCTTGACTGATTGCTAGTCCACCCTAAAGAAAGCCCTGGTAAACCTCTTTCCAGTCTGCTTTTCCCCTTGTATTGGAGATTCTTTTCCCAGTCTTGAAGAGGTTCTGGGCTGCTTTTAATCCATTTCTTTTAGGCTCCTATTTGTACTTGGTTGCTGATTTTCTTTTTTAAAACAATTTTTCTGAAGTGTTTGACAGCTGAGTGAGGCTGTCAAAATGTTTTACTTCTGTCATGAGCGTAGTCTCTTTTAGCTCAGGGTTTTGTGTGTTTGTGGTGGTGTTTTGTTTAATCTGCTGAGCCACAGATTAACAGCAGAGCTCCTCCCCTTCCTCTCACACATCTCCCATACAGATCACAGATATAAAAAATTAGTTTCAAAAGCATTCTAGATATTTCACAGTGCTGAAGAGGCCAGGCTGCCTGCTTCACAGACTGGAGGTGGTGTGTCTTCTGACAGGGTTGCCATGGTGACTGTGTGAAAGCTAATGAAACCTGAGCATGGGGGAGGGGGACTGGCTGCCAGACCCTTGTTCAGGCCCTCAGAAACATCTTATTTCTTCCTGGGCCCCTGGGATGGGCATTTGACTCTCCAGCAGCACAATGGGAGTGCCTGAATGGAGAGATGGGTTTGTTGGCTGTGCCCTTACCCAGGTTATTTGCTCCTGCCTGCCTTTCACATTCCAGTATCAGGTGTTTCCCTATCTTTCTGCACCTCTTATTCTCTGTATATTGCTACATTGGAGAAGAGGGACTTGATAAAGGAAATTCAATTCACTGATTTGAAAATGCTCAAAATAAAAGTATTATTTAAAAATTTTAATTAAAAATAATTTTCAAAATCAGCTACTACTTTGAGATAGTCTGGTTGTGTGGCAGAGCCATTAGGAATGACAGTACTTTTCTTAGGTACCTACTATGTTCTAGAAGCTGTCATGTATTGCCTCATTTGATAGTAATTCCCAAAGCATATACTTACTATTCTCATTTTACAGGTGAGAAATTGAGGATCAGAGAGGTTAGGTAACTTGCCTAAGATCATACAGCTACTGACAGAAGTTAACCCCAGAGTATTAGTTAAGTACCTCGAACAGTCCTGATATGTAGTAGGCATGTAGCATGTATGTTGCATGAATGAAATCAGTTGCCACTGATAAGGACCTCAGAGGGCCTGTGTATACTGATTGTGATCTATAATTCAGCATATTTTCTAGAAAAGTAGATCATACCTCTGGCTGGTGTGACTCAGTGGACTGAGTGCCGGCCTGTGAACCAAAGAGTCACTGGTTCAATTCCCAATCAGGACACATGCCTGGGTTGTGAGCCATGTCCCCAGTAGGGGGCGCTCAAGAGGCAACCATACATTGATGTTTCTCTCACTCTCTTTCTTTGTCCCTTCCCCTCTCTAAAAAGAAATAAAATCTTAAAAAAAAAAAAAAAAAGAAAAGTGGATCATAGACGTTTAGATGTAGCTGTTTTCCGTAGTTTATATGTCCATCTGGAATTCTTGGTTCAGTACCAATCAGTTTGTCCATCATACCCTTTCTTTGCAAACAGTTGGTGCCTCCTTTGAGCCAGGCCCCCTGAAATCACAAATTCTAAATTGGTCTTTTTGTTAATGACACTGTATTCCTGTGTGAAACCCATGCAAAGAACTCTATTTAATATACTAATGCAATTTAACCAGAGAACTTGATAGAGTAATATTGAAGTTTATTTAGAAAAGTAAATATACACAAATAACCCAAAATCTGGATAGAGATTGATGAAGGACTAGGATAATCAGAATTACAATGAAGTTTACAACTTGAAGACACTAAAACACGGGTGGTAAATGCAAGGCCTACGGGCCAAATCCGGCCCTGCACTTTGCTGTATCCGGCCCAGCACCTTGTTTCTACTCAGCGGCAGTGCCGATCTTGCTTACCTGTTAAGGAGTAGTTACATTTATACAGTCCTATAATTATATTTGGCCCTTTGAAGGCAACCGCGAGGCTGATGTGGCCCCTGGTGAAAATGAGTTAGACACCCCTGCACTAAAGTAAAACAAAAGGGTACAAGGGCAGATTAGTGGGAGAGAACAGACCAAGAACAGCCCCCTGCCACAGTATTCATGAGAACTGGGCAAATAATATGGCAGATATCATAAACTACAGGAAATTGTTATAACAATATGTGCTTGTACATCAAAAACAATACATATGAAAAAGTTCAAAATAAAAGTCTTTTCTTCCTGCAATATCATTCCCAAGAAGAAACTATTATTAATGCATATGTTTTGATCAAATGTTACAAATTTGTTTACAAATTTACATATTTGTTACAAATATGTTTACAAATGTTACAAATATGCCTATGGATATGCACACATTTTGGGAGAGTAAGAGTGTGGCTCTTCTGTAAGGCAGCCTGGTTCCACATCCTGCATGTGTGACCTCAGATGTGTAACTTAACCTCAGTGTGCCTCAGTTTTCTCATCATTAAAGTGATGATGATACTAGTGGTTATGGGGTGTTGTGAAGATCAAATGAGAGAATACAAATAAAACAGATAAGGCCTGGTGCACATCATGGACACTCAATAAAAGTTAGCTTTTGAAAATGTAAGGTTATACCAATCATGTTTTGCAATTAGCCGATCATTTAACAATATATCATAGGCATCCACTGTGAGTGTATATCCATACACATATGTGTTTCATGCCTTCTTGTGGCTTTATACTGTTTCATTGTATCAATCAGAATTCCTACTAATACTATATTGGGAGTCGTCAGGACCAACCTAAGGATTTATGATTTGCTAGAAGGATTCACAAGACTCAAAAGCTATTACACTTGTAGTTTATTATAGCAAAATGAGTCAAATAAAGATCTGCAAAGAGAAAAGGCACATGGTTTCTGGGGTGAAGTTGAAAGCAGACACAAGCTTTCAAATGTCTGCTCTCAGTGGAGTTGCGCAGCTGTCTTGTCACCGCACATGCTAAGTGTTACCAAGCAGGGAAGCGCACCGAGCTTTGGTGGCCAGTGTTTTCGTTGGGAGTCATTATGTAGGCATATGGCGCCCGTCTGATTGGCCTCAGCTAATCACCCTCCAGCCCTTCAGAACAAAAACAGGTGTCAGTCATATGTCATATCGTTAGCATAAACCGATGAAACCTGTACTGCGTGGCTCAAGGCATCAGGCAAGCAGAAACACTCTTATCAGGCAGAATATTCCAGGGGCTCATAACTGATTTCCTGGAGCTGGTCAAAAGCCAGTCCTGGAGACTGGTTTTTCTTGGGAATGTGCAAGGTTTGATCATTCCAGGTCTGAGTTAACCCTATACCACAAAGATAGGCATTTTGGAGTACTCTAGTGTTTTTCCAGTATTGTGTAGAGACATTACTTCAAGAATTAGCTGTACACAGATTGTTTTGTGAATGTCAGTGACAGTTTTTGTAGTATAAATTCATAAAATTTAAATTGTGAATGAAAGAACCTATGGAATTAAACTTTGAAAAAAAATATTTTTATTTATTTATTTTTAGAGAGAGGGGAAGGCAAGGAGAAAGACAGAGAGAGAAACATTGATTGGCTACCTCCTGTATGACCCCCAACTGGGGACCTGGCCTGCATCCTAGACATGTGCCCTGACCAGGAATCGAACCGGGATTCTTGTGGTTCTCAGGACCATGCCCAACTCACTGAACCACACCAGTCAGGGCTGGAATTAAACTTTTGACAGTTTTTGTAATGTTGTCCCCAAGAAGGTTGCTTTCATGCTACCATCAAGAAAAACAGTGTTGACAGTTCCCCACATCCTCTCCGATGTCACATATTACAAGCCTTTGCAATCTTTTCTAATCTGATAGTGACAACATATTAATTTAATTTGCAATTCATTACACCTAGAGAGACTGTACATTTTTATATGTATACTTGCCATTTCTGTTTGTTTTTTGAGTTGAATAAATGGTATTTCAAATACAAAGAATAGTTGAGATGGTTAAATTTTTTTGAAAGAATATTTCACAGCATGTACACTGAAATACATGTCAGAACAGTTTCTTTTCCTATTAAGGATCAGGTAGTAAATACTTAAGGTTTTGTGTGCCAGTCTTTCTCCTCAGCATATCCCGCTTTTTTTTGCCTCCTGAACAGCACATGGGCTGTTGTGCAGATACACCACGTTCAGTTTATCTTTTCAGTCAGCGGACATGCAGACTGCTTCAGGCTTGCAGCTTTTGTGAACAGTGTGGATATGAATATTTCCATTTGGGGCTTTGTGTAGGTGTATGTTTTCATTCCTCCTGGGTGTATATTTAGGAGTGGAATTGCTAGGTTATATGGTAATTCTATGTGAACCTTCTAAGAAATTGTCAAAGTGGTTTCCAAAGTGGCTGTACCACTTTCTATTCCCACCAGCAGTGTACAAGAGTGCTGTATTTTCTAAGTCTGCCAACACTTCTTACTATCTTTTGACTATAGACATTCTAGTGGGCATGTAGTAATATCTCATTCTTGTTTTAATTTGTATTTTCTTCACAACAAATTTTATTGAGTATCTTTTCATGTATTATTAGCCATGTGTATATTTTCTTTTGTAAAATGTTTTTTCAAATCATTTGCCTATTTTTTAATTGAGTTTGACTTATTGAATAGTCATATATATATATTTGGATATGCTCTTTATTCAAAATATAGTTTACAAGTCTTTTCTTCCAGTACTGACTTGTCTTTTCTTTTTCTTAATGGTATCTGTTGAAGCACAAAAGAGTTTAATTGTGATCCTGTCCAGTTTCTCAACTTTTTCTTTTATGGATTGTGCTTTTGGTGTCATATCTAAGAAATCTTGACACTTAATCCAAGGTCATGGAGGTTTTTCTCTTGCATTTTCTTCCACAGATTTTATAGTTTTGACTTTTACATTTAGCTCTGTTACCCATTTTAGTAAATTTTCTTATATGGTATTAGATAAGGCTCTCAGTTCATTTTCCTCTCTTGTGGATATTCAGTTATTCCAGCATCATTGGTTGAAAAGATCAATTGTTCTTCCACTGAATTACATTGGCACCTTTGTCAAAAATTAATTCACCATAAAGAACATCTATAAAAACTAGCTAATAGAATTCTTCTTTTTCTTTTTTTATTGATTATGCTATTACAGTTGTCCCATTTCTCCCCCATCATTCCCCTCCACCCTGCACACCCCCTCCCACCCACATTCCCCGCCTTTAGTTCATGTCCATGTGTTTATAAGTTCTTTAGCTTCTACTTTTCCCACACTATTCTTGCCCTCCCCCTGTCTATTTTCTACCCATGATCTATGCTACTTATTTTCTGTACTTTCCCCCCCCTCTCCTCCTCCCACTCCCCTGTTGCGAACCCTCCATGTGATCTCCATTTCTGTGGTTCTGTTCCTGCTCTAGATGTTTGCTTAGTTTGCTTTTGCTTTAGGTGAGGTTGTTAGTATCTGTGAATTTGCTGTCTTTTTCTTGTTCATATTTTTTATCTTCTTTTTCTTAGATTAAGTCCCTTTAACATTTCATATAATAAGGGCTTGTTGATGATGAACTCCTTTAACTTGACCTTATCTGAGAAGTGCTTTATCTTCCCTTCCATTTTAAATGACAGCTTTGCTGGATAGAGCAATCTTGGATGTAGGTCCTTGCCTTTCATGACTTGGAATGCTTCTTTCCAGCCCCTTCTTGCCTATAAGGTCTCTTTTGAGAAATCAGCTGATAGTCTGATGGGAACTCCTTTGTAGGTGACTGTCCCCTTATTCCTTGCTGCTTCTAGAATTCTCTCCTTCATTTTAATCTTGGCTAATGTAATTATGATGTGCCTTGGTGTGTTCCTCCTTGGGTCCAACTTCTTTGGGACTCTCTGAGCTTCCTGGACTTCCTGGAAGTCTATTTTCTTTGCCAGATTGGGGAAGTTCTCCTTTATTATTTGTTCAAATAAGTTTTCCACTTGTTGCTCTTCTTCTTCCCCTTCTGGTACCCCTGTTATTCGGATGTTGGGATGTTTAAAGATGTCCTGGAGGTTCCTAAGCCTCTCCTCATTTTTTTGAATTCTTATTTCTTCATTCTTTTGTTTGGTTGTTTGTTTCTTCCTTCCGGTCCACTCCATTGATGTGAGTCCCAGTTTTCCTCCCATTTTTATTGGTTCCCTGTGTGTTTTCCTTCATTTCACTTATTGTAGCTTTCATTTGTTCATGTAAATTGTGAGCAAAATCAACCAATTCTGTGAGCATCCTGATCACCAGAGCTTTGAACTGTGCATCTGATAGGTTGGCTATCTCTTGATTGCTTAGATGAATTGGCTCTGGGGCTTTGATCTGTTCTCCCATTTGAGACATTTGTGTGTGTGTGTGTGTGTGTGTGTGTGTGTGTGTGTGTGTGTGTGTGTTTTGGTCTGGTCTTGGCTGTTAAGTAGTGAGGGGCGGAGCCTTAGGTGTTCCCCAGGGCGCAGCAGCCCAGTTGCTGGGCTGTGACCTGTATGTGGGGATGGGTCCGAGAGGGAGCAGTGGTGGTGTTTGCTCTGCTCTCTCTCGGATTCCAGTTGCTTGGGCCACTTCCCCTTCACCTGCATTATCTGCATGCAAATGTGGGACTGCCTGGTCAGCCAGCCGCCTTGGGTGGTCTCACTGGGTCTGCCTGTTGCCACCCTGTGCCCGGGATCTTCCAGCTGCTGCCTGCATGCCTGGATCACCAACCTCCATTTTTTCTTGCCAGGACTCCACCCCTCTTACCCCTCTGGATGAATGGTTGTCGGACTTCCGTACAGTACAATTTTCTATCAGTTCTGGTTGTTTTCTTGTTTCTAAATCTTTGTTCTCCTTACTTTTGGTTGTGCGAGGAGGCACAGGGTGTCCACCTATGCCTCCATCTTGGCTGGAAATCTAGCTAATAGAATTCTTAATGATGAAAGACTGAATACTTTTCTCCTAAGATCAGGATATCCACTCTTATTATTTCTGTTCAACACTGTGTTGGAGTTCTAGTCAAGCAATTAGGCAACACAAGTAAATGAAACCTATCCATATAGGAAAGGAAGAAGTAAAACTATCTCTATTTACAGGTGACATAGTCTGCTATGTAGAAAATACTGAGAATCTGCTAAAAAGCTATTATAACTAATGAGTTCAGCAAGCTTGCAAAGTACAAACAGGATAAATATACAGAATAAATTATATTTGTATGCAATAGGAATGAAAAGTTTGATAATGAAGCTGAGAAAACAATTCTACTTATAATAGCATCAAAAAGAATAAAATTCTTTAGGACTAATTTAACAAAGGAAGTGCAGAATGAATCTTAAAACTATAAGCCATTGTTGAAATAAAATAGAGAATATACAAATAAATGGAACTACATACTATGTTCATGGATCCAAAACACTTGAATTCCACTACATGGAATTGTTAAGATGGCATTACTCCCCAAATTGATCTACAGATTCAGTGCAATCCCTATGGAAATTCAAGCTTCTTATTTTGCAGAAATTGGCAAGCTTATCCCAAAATTAAAAAAAAAATTTTTTTGTTGATTTTAGAGAAGGGGGGAGAGAGAAAGAGAGAGAGAAACCCATCTATTTGTTTTCCACTTATTTACGCATTCATTGGTTGATTATTATATGTGCCTTGACTGGTGATTGAACCCACAACCTTGATGGGTTGGGATGATGCTCTAACCAACTGAAGTACCTGACCAGGCATCTGAAATCTATATGGAGATGCAAAGGATTCAGAATTGATAAAACAGTCTTGAAAAGAAGAAAGTTGGTGCACTAACCTTCTCAATTTCAAAACTTACTAGAAAACTAAAGTAATCAAGACTGTCATTTTGGCATAAGGATAGATACATAGGTCTGTGGAATGGAATTGGGATCCTAGAAATAGACCCTTACACTTAGAGTTAATTGATTTTTACAGTTAATCTATTTTGGAAGAATTTACAATAATCTATTTTGGAAGAACTGGATATCCCCCTAAGAAATAGTGGATTGATGCTGGACCTACTTTCTCATCCAATGTACAAAAATTACCTCAAATGGACCATAGACTTCAATGTAAGAACTAGAACTATGAAACTCTTAGGGAAAAAAAATAGACAATCTGTGTGACCCTGGTTTTGGTAAAACTTCATAAGTATGACTACAAAAGCATATTTTCTTATTGGCTGACTTTTTTTATCTTATTGATGCAGGGAAGTTATAAAAACATTTTAGGTTTATAGAGTATAAGGGAGATAAATGTAATATAATGAAAATACAATAAAAATAAACAATTAAAATGAAAAAGATTTTAGGTTTTATCCTTTAATTTAAATTTAATATTTAAATTTAATTAACATTTAAAATTATAGACACCCTCTGCGCATACTGCGAATTCACATGAAAGCACCCCTCCTGAATCCTATTCCTTTGTTGCCTGCCCCAGAACTTCAGCTCTTGCCAGTTTGGCGAGTGACCTTTCAGGCCCTGTGTATCCCTTTGCACACACGTATGTACCTAGGGAAACCATTTTATATTATTTGGAGGGTATTGTTTTTCAGTAACTGCAAAGGACACGTTTCAAAATCTAAAACTTGAGTTTTCATGAACAATATTGTCTAGTCCATCTTTCTTTGTCACTATGTATAAACTTAGCTGTTGTGTTTACCTGCTGTATAATATTCCGTGAGTGGCTGTAACATAATTTATTTTACCATTCCCCATAGATGAACCCTGTCTCCCCCAACCCCCGGTTTTTCCTGTGGTCTAAGCAGTGCTGTAGTTTCTAGCCTTGTGCATACCTCCTTGGGCACACTTGTATTTTTCATGCAAGATTTAAAGCATGGGAGAGTTAGGATCAGATGTATCTTTCAGAAGCCACTCTGACAGCAGAGTGAAGGAAAAGAGGTCAGGTTGGAACCGGTTAGCAGGTTATTGTAACAGTCCAGGTGAAAGAGAAAATGGATCTGAGCCACAAGGCAGGTTTGGAGAAAGAGGGTACTTGTGAGAGGGGTTGCAGTTTAGACTGACCACAGACTAACTTCAGAGTTCAAGGGTTAAAACAAAGATTCATTCTTTTCATTGCTTGAACCATGCATAGATTTGCCGAGGAAAGACAGGGAGTGTCTTTAGCCCAGGGAGGAGTAAGGGTTACAGCTGTCCCACTGCGAGGCAGGACCCAGCCTGTGCTGAAGTCACAGGTACGTGTGTGCTTGTGTGTGTGTGTGTGTATGTCTGTGTGGTTCCGGTGACCCAGAGACCTGTGGAATGCTTCCTGCCTTCCTTTGTTAGGGAAGGGACAGAGATTCTGCTAGTGGCTTGCAGAAGGTGCCACAGGAATCACCTCACAGGAAGGTGCCACAGGAATCACCTCACTGCCCTGGGCAGAGGGCCAGAAGACCTCTCTTATGGGGCTTCTTTACTAGGATATCAGTGACTCTATGGGGTGCATTTACTGACCATCTTAAATTACTTTGTTGAAATCTCCCCTGATCTTCAGTTCAAGTGTGGCCTTTGGGGCCAAATCTAAACTATTTTAATAAAATGAAATTCCAACATCTTTTAAAATGACACTTAGGGCCTTCGAACTTGGACTGATTTAGGGGAGAGTCTGGTAACCAAAGGGAAAAAAACCTTATTAAAATGTAAAATCTGCCAAGGCCCCTTGATGGAGATTTTGTAGGTGTTCTCTTCCAGCAGAAAGAGATAAGGTTGAAATGACTTTCACTTTGCGTATGAGACTGGGAAAGAAAAGTAAGAGTCAAGAGTGAATCTGAGCCTGTAATTTAGGTGACTGGAAGAATAATAGTATTTCTGGTCCAAATGACTGTATAAGGGCAACATGTTTTGGAGGCAAGATGATTCTGTGGTGGAATGCAGCTTTAAGTTTACAATGTCCATAACCCATGTATTAGGGTTCTTCCGAGAAACAGAACCAGTAGCACGCATGCACATATACACATGAGATTTATCATGAATTGGCTTATGTGGTCAAGGAAACTGAGAAGTCCCGTGATCTGCCCAGGAAGGCCAGAGGTGAATTTCAGTCTGAGTTGAAGGTTTGGGAACTAGAGGAGTCAGTGGGCTAAGTCTCAGTTCAAAGGCAGGTAAGATTATGTTCCAGCTCAGCAGGCAGGCAGAGAGGCAAATTGTCCCTCTCCCTGTCTTTTGTTCTATTCAGGCCCTCAGTGGATTGGATGAGGCCTGCCCACTTTGGGGAGGGCAATCTGCTTTACTCAGTCTACTGATTCAAATGCTAATCTATTCCAGGAACCCCCTTACCCACACCCAGAAACAATGTTAGACAAATATCTGGTCACCCCATGACTCTTGTCAAGTGGATACATAAAATACAATCACAGTCCCCTAAAATAAATGTATCCGAGAGGGATTATATCTCAAGAGATAGATGAGGACTATACGTATAGGTGGAGAACTCCCAAGTGTGCAAGTGGGTGTTGAAGCTTTGAGAGAGAAGGGGTCCCCAGGGACCAGGTGTGTCAGCTGAGGTGGAGCATGCATCTCAGGGAAGGACAGAAGAAGAAATGCAATAGCCAGTGAGACAGATAAAAAACCGGGGAAGAACTGTGTTCTAGAAACCTAAAGAAAATAGTTTCAAGGAGGACAAGATGAAATAATTGAGCATATCCAGTAAGATGAAGGTTTGATTAGTGCTTGCCCTTGGCGTTCAGGAGGTCTTCATTCACCCTACAAAAAAGTTTCAAAAGAGGAATGACCCTTCATTGATTTTGATTCTTTCCATGGAAAATATCTGCTCTGTAGAGAGATCTGTTGCGTTTTTTAGGGCCATTTAAGCTAGCTTCTCTAACAACCCTAGAAATCTCAGGGGCTGAACACAGTGAACTCACAGTCTCTCCCTCATACCACCTCTTGTGCGGGTTGGGTAGCGCTTCCAGGCAGCAGCCCTCCAAGGAGTGGCTTGGGAATCTGAGAGCCTTGTGTCGTGTCATGCTGCCATTTTAACCGTGAGGTCCCTGCGAATGCTGTGGGTGGGAAAGAGAGCATGGGCAGGCTGTTGTGGAAGCAGCGTAATTCACTTCCACCTGCATCCTAATTGTCCAGAAGAACGTATCACATGATCTCAACCTAATTGCACAGAAAAGGCCAGAGTATGGAATGGGATTGTTGAGCATTTAGCCTTCTCTGTCACACTACCAAAAGCCTACCTACGGCTCCCACCTCACTCTCCAGTTACAGGGTCCATGTGCCTAATTTTTTGGTGGACATTTCAGAATCAACCTGTTTGAATTAGATGTTAACTACTCCCTTCCTCCACCTTCCATCTAAAGTAGAGATTGCTCTCAGTTGCTGGTAACAGATTTTCATTTTCTCCTTTAGAGACAAGTTTTGTAGTAATCAGAGTAGTATAGTCCTCTCTGCAAGCCTTTGCTCTTTTTGGAATGTATTCCCCCCAAGTATCTATCTCACTGCCTTCCTGTCTTTGCTGAAACCTTACCTTCTCAGTGACAATGCTTTGTCCACTGTGTTTAATGATACTGGAACACCCCTCCCTCCAGAGTTCCCGAGCCCCCTAGTCTGTCCTACCTCTTTCTTCATATCCTTTACTACCTTTGTATGTACAATGTACTTACTCATTGTTTATTGTTCATCAGATGTAGCCCCTGAGCAGGGATCTTTGTTTGGGTTTTTCTGATAAATGTCTTGAACAGTGTGTGGCATATAGTAAGCACTCTGTAGAATAAATATTCATTGAGTGCATTGACTTTGAATCACTCAGACCAGAAAATCTTAGAAGCAGTTGAGGAGGTAGGAGGAGAGGAAGGATGTGGTTGGTGGTCAGGTCCAGCAGCATTGCCTTTGCCATTGCTTGGTCTCATGCTTGTCATTTAGTTACTACTGCTGTGTTGGGTTGGGTTCTGCCTCACTGGCCTCTGGGGCTGTGGCTCTGCCTTCTCCTGCCCCTCTTGGGCAGGTGGGCAGATGGATCCTTCAGCAATGCCACTGTGATCCCATGGTCATGGGTCATGTGAACAGGGCTCTTGTAATGGTTGGTTTGGGAGGGGGAAGGGCTGGTGGTACTTGTTCCCATGGAATAGGTTTGGTGTCCAGCCAGACTGCCCCGCTGACTTATCCTTAAGCCACCATAGGCAGTCTTTTGGACCTATAATACTTTTGTTTGGTGCCCATGAAAATGTTTTAATTTCTTTTGAAATCAGTAGAAAAAGAAACAGCCTCTAGGTCAGATAAAATGTTTTAACGTATACTGTTTGAACACTCATCAATAAAGTTGTAAAATATAACACGTGATTAACATGTCACTACTACATAATTAATTAATATGAAATTGCAAAAGTGCCCAGGGCCCCTGAGAGAGGGAGTCATAATGCAGCCCTGAGTATGACTTGCCTGGTCAACCCAGAATAGAAGGGACTGAGTCCTGAAGTTGTCTTTAAATTCATGGGGCAAATTCAGCCCCTTTTATGAATGAGGTGACTGGACTCTGAGGTGAATGTGAGCCTGTGGGCTCTGCTTGGCTGAAAGCCACACTGTTGAGCTGTAAGGTCACATTTAGGTCTCCTGAACCACTGGCTAATACTTCTTGCCACATGCCATGTTCCCCTGCCTGAAGAACCTTCAAAACAGTAACTTAGATTACTATAGTTTCTAAATATATCTCATTTATTTTAATTATTCAACAGATGCTTATTGATGCTCCATTCTGCTGTCATTTGTAAGGAGGTCATCTGTGAGTGCCTGTAAAAATGTTCATTTTATTCTTCGATGATGCTGGATAAAAATTTACTGTGTTACCAACAAGACAAGTCTTAAAGCGGGGAAAAGGCTATTAGGTGAATATATGAAACTCTTAATGGGGATAAGAACTGCTTCACAGGTTTTTGTGTTTTAAAATGAAAATGTATCTTGAGGAATTTTGTACTTAGTAGGTTCTTAGGTATGAATTTATTCCCTTTCTTTCCTTCCATTAGACATTTTTAGTCCTCTGTATACATTCTATTTTATGCCACTGTTTACACATTATCCTGTAGGATCAGAGACAAGTGAAGAATTACACCAATAAACAATTAAGTTACATAAAACCACGTTTACCTTCATTACTTGGGAGGAACCTTTCCAATTCCCTGTGCTATTTTGCTTATCTAGACCTGGTTCACCTAGCCAGTATTGTAGTTGCACCAAATTCATTCAATAAATACTGTCTTTTTCTGTGGTAGGCATTTTTCTTTTCTTCTTTTTTAAAAACATATTTTATTGATTATGCTATTATAGTTGTCCCATTTCCCCCTCTTTATTCCCCTCTGCCCTGCACCTCCCTTCCCACCTGCATTCCCCCCTGCCTTAGATCATGTCAGGGGGTCATACGTATAAGTTCTTTGGCTTCTACATTTCCTATACTATTCTTAACCCTCCCCTGTCTATTTTCTACCTACCATTTATGCTATTTATTCCATGTACCTTATCCCCCATTCCCTCTCCCCCCTCCCCACTGATAACCCTCATTTGATCTCTGTTTCTGTGATTCTGTTCCTGTTCTAGTTGTTTCCTCAGTTTTTGTTTATTTTAGGTTCAGTTGTTGATAATTGTGTTTGTTGTCATTTTATTTTTTATCTTTTTCTTAGATACGTCTCTTTAACATTTCATATAATAAGGGCTTGCTGATGATGAACTCCTTTAACTTGACCTTATCTGGGAAGCACTTTATCTGCCCGTCCATTCTAAATGATAGTTATGCTGGATAGAGTAATCTTGGATTAGGTCCTTGCCTTTCATGACTTGGAATACTCCTTTCCAGCCCCTTCTTGCCTGTCAGATTTCTTTTGAGAAATCAGCTGATAGTCTATGGGAACTCCTTTGTAGGTAACTGTCTCCTTTTCTCTTGCTGCTTTTAAGATTCTCTGTTTGTCTTTAATCTTGGGTAACTTAATGATGATGTGCCTTGGTGTGTTCCTCCTTGGGTCTAACTTCTTTGGGACTCTCTGAGCTTCCTGAACTTACTGGAAGTCTATTTCCTTTGCCAGATTGGGGAAGTTCTCTTTCATTATGTTTTCAAATAAGTTTTCAATTTCTTGCTCTTCCTCTTCTCCTTCTGGCACCCCTATGATTTGGATGTTGGGATGTTTAAAGTTGTCTTGGAGTTTCCTAAGCCCCTCCTCAATTTTTTTTAATTCTTATTTCTTCATTCTGTTCTGGTTGAAGGTTTATTTCTTTCTTTTGCTTTCAACTGTTGATTTGAGTCCCAGTTTCCTTTCCATCATTGTTGGTTCCCTGTGTATTTCCCTTTACTTCACTTTTCATGGCCTTCACTACTTCCTCTATTTTGCAACCATACTCAACCAATTCTGTGAGTATCCTGATTACCCGTGTTTTGAACTCTGCATCTGATAGGTTGGCTTTGTCTTCGTTGTTTAGTTGTATTTTTTCTGGAACTTTAATCTGTTCTTTCATTTGGGCCAGTTTTTTTTCTGGTCTCATTGCCCCTATCAGGTAGTAAGGGGCAGAGCCTTAGGTATTAGCCAGGGTGGGGCAACCCAGGTTGCTGCATTGTATCGCTGTATGTGGGGGAGGGGTCCAAGATGGAACAATGCCACTTGTTCAGCTTTATACAGGCTTTCAGTCACTTCTGCCACTGCCCACAAGCAAGCTGGGTCCTTGTGGTGCTGATTCCCAGGTGGGTGGGTTTGTGTACGTTCTTAGGACCCTGTGGGTCTCTCCAACAAACTCTCTTGTGAGGCTGGGAGTTTCTTCAGCTGACTCAACCTTCACAGGTTTTTTCATTCAGAGGTTTTGAGGCTTTATTTCCCCACACTAGAACCCTGGGTTGTGCAGTCTGTCTTGCTCCCCAGATTTCCTCCCAATTTATCTGCACTAGTATGTGGGAACACACACTCTGCCCGTTCCACCTGCTCCACCAGCCACTGCCTTGCCCGGTCCGCCAGCTGCTGCCTTGCCTGCCCGAGTCTGCCAGCCACTATCTTGCCATGAATCTTTTCTGTCCCAGCTGCTCATCTCTGCCCCTCTTACCAGTCTGGATGAATATTTCTTCTTTAACTCTTTGGTTGTCAGACTTTCATACAGTTCAATATTCTGTCAGTTCTTTTTGTTTTTTTATTTTTAAATTTGTTGTTGTCCTTCTTTTGGTTGTGCAAGGAGGTACAGTGTATATACCTATGCCTCCATCTTGTCAGAAGTCTGTGGTGTGGGCATTTTTCTAGAGTCTAGGAATACAGAAATGAATTAAATAGGCAAACCCTGCTCTCAAGGAGCTAGATTTCGAATGGGGGAAACACTAGACTTGTTTACACAGTTTTCTATTTTGAGGTCCTTGACAGCTCTGGATATGTATTGTGGGTGTGTGTCAACACATCAACACATGATAGAAGCCCCTTTACCAGATGTAATTAGGAGTAGGTGTTTTGATTAATAAAAAAAATATGGTAAGGCTGGGAATGTAGATATTTTTAATGTTATATTTTAATTTTATATGTGTAAAATCTATATGTTTACACATAAAACAAGTAGAATCTTTCTTTGAAGATGTATTCATTGCTCGAGTTCTGAATTGAACTTGTGATAAACTATATCCAGGACGTGCTGCCTCTGATTTCCATTTGCTTGGGATTAAAGCAGAGCATGCATATAGGTACCTGTCAGCTCAGCTGAGCCAGAATTATACTTTTTAAATTTTTTTTATTGTTATTCTATTACAGTTGTCCCAATTTTACCCCCTTTGCCCTCCTCTGCCCATCCCACCCCCTGCTCCCAGCAGTTCCTGCACTGTTGTCCATGTCCGTGGGTCATTCATACATGTTCTTTGTCTAGTCCCTTCCCCTTCTTTCCACCACTGTCCCCCTCCCCTCTCCTCTCTGGTCACTGTCAGTCTGCTCCATGTTTCCATGTCTGTGCTTCTATTTTGTTTTTCCGTTTATTTTGTTCATTAGATTCTTATAGGTGAGAACAGATGGTATTTATCTTCACTGACTGGCCTATTTCACTTAGCATAGTATTCTCCAGTTCTGCCCATGTTGTCACAAACGGTAGGAGCTCCTTCTTTCTTTCAGCTGTGTAGTAGTCCATTATGTAAATGTTCCAAATTATTTTGATCCACTCATTTACTCATGGGCACTTAGGCTGTTTCTAGTACTTGGCTATTGTAAATAGCGCTGCTGTGAACATGGTGGTGCTTAAATTCTTTTGAATCAGTGATTTGGGATTATTAGGGTATTTAACCAGCAGTGGAATTGCTGGGTCAAAAGGCAGTTCCACTTTTAGTTTTTTGAGGAAATTCCATATTTTCCACAGTGGCTGCACCAGTCTGCATTCCTACTGAAAGTGTACTTGGGTTCCTTTTTGTCTGCATCCTTGCTCACACTTGTTGTTTGTTGATTTATTAATGATGGCCTTTCTGACAATGTGAGGTGTGTGGTTTTCATTTGCATCTCTCTGATGGCTAGTGATGCTGACCATCCTTTCATAGGTCTGTAAGCCATCTGTGTATCCTCCTTGGAGAAGTTTCTATTCAGGTCATTTGCCCATTTTTAAGTTGGATTGTTTGTCTTCCTGATGTGGATTTGGATGAGTTCTTTATGTATTTTGGAGATCAAACCCTTGTCCAATGCATCATTATCAAATGTGTTCTCCCATATGGTCAGTTCCCTTTTCATTTTGATGATGGTTTCTTTAGCTGTGCAGAACCTTTTAGTTTGATGTAGTCCCATTTGTTTATTTTTTCCTTTATTTCCCTTGACCTAGGAGATATATCAGCAAAACTATAGCTGAAATTTTCCTGCTTCTGTTTTCCTTTAGGATTTTTATGGTGTTATAACTTATTTTAAGTCTTTTAACCATTTTTAATTTATTTTGGTGTATGGTGTAAGTTGGTGTTCTAGTTTCATTTTTTTTTTTTTTTGCATGTACTAGTCCAGTTCTCCCAACATCATTTATTAAAGAGGCTATTTTTACTCCATTGTATACTCATGTCCCCTTTGGCAAATATTAATTGACCATAGTGACTTGGGTTTATTTCTGAGTTCTCTATTCAGTTCCATTGATCTGTATGTCTGTTCTTATGCCAGTAGCAGACTGTTTTGATTACAGGGGCCTTGTAGTATACTGTAGTGTACTACAGTTTGATATCAGGTATTGTGATCCCTCATACTTTGTTCTTATTTCTCAAGATTGCTGAGACTATTTGGGATCTTTTTCAGTTCTGTATACATTTTTGAGATATTTGTTCTAGATCTGTGAAATATACCATTGATATTTTAATAGCAATTGTATTAAATCTATAAATTGCTTTGAGTAATATGGACATCCCCTTGTCTATTTTGTACCTACCAATTATGCCTCTTAATCCCTGTACCTTTTTACTCATTCTAGTTGTAGGTCCTTGCTTTTCATCATTTTGAATACTTCTTGCCTGCAAAGTTTCTTTTCAGAAATCAGCTGATAGTCTTACAGGAACTCCTTTGTAGGTAACTCTCTGCCTTTCAGATTCTCTCTTTATCTTAACCTTTGGCATTTTAATTATGATGTATCTTGGTGTGGTCCTCTTTAGGTCCAACTTGTTTGGGGCTCTGTGCTTCCTGCACTTGTATGTCTATTTCCTTCACCAAATTAGGGAAATTTTCTTTCATTATTTTTTCAAATAAGTGTTCAATTTCTTGCTCTCCCTTCTTTACCTTGTTACATTCCTATGATTCAGATGTTGGTACATTTGGAGATGTCCCAGAAGCTCCTTGTATTATCCTCACTTTTTTTTGAATTCTTTTTTCTTCTTGCTGTTCTAGTTGCATTTCTTTCTCATGTTCCAAATCGTTGATTTGAACCCTGGCTTCATCCCTTCCACTGTTGGTTCCCTGTAGATTTTTCTATATTTCACTTAGTGTAGCCTTCATTTCTTCCTTGGTCTTCCTTATGTTATTGCTGTACTCAATGAATTCGTTGAGTGTCCTAATCCACTAGTGTTTTTAACTCTGCATCCAGTAGGTTCATTATCTTCATTTTGTTTAGTTCTTTTTCTGGGGTTTTGTTCTATTCTTTCATTTAGGCCATATTTCTTTGTCTCCTCAACTTGGCAGCCTCCCTGTGTTTGTTTCTTTGCGTTAGGTAGATATGCTTTCAATCCCTGTCTTGGTAGTGTGGCCTATTGTAGAAAAGAAACCTGTAAATTGTATAAGCCAGAGCCTTAGGTAATTGCCAGGGTGGGGCAACCCGCATCACAGCTGAGGCTCTGTGTGGAGGATGGCTTGGAGAGGGGGCACTGCCTGCTGCCTGGCTTCTGGAGGTTTGCCTGGCACTCAATCCTGTTTCCAGTCACTTCATTACCACCTGTATGTTCCTGGTGCCCTTCCAGCTATTGCCCTGGTGGTGAATCCCAGAATGGATGAGTCTGCCTAAATTCTAAGTCTGTGTGGGCCCCTTGAGCTAAGTCTGTTGAAAATCTGGCAGTTTCTTCTGCTGCCCTACCCTGCACTGGTTTTTACAGCCAGAAATGATGGGGATTTATCTTTTTGATGCTGGAACCTTGGGCTGTGTGGTCTGGCCTGGGTCTGGGAGTGCTTGCTCCCAATGTATCCTTTCCACATGAATGTGAGACTTTTATCCACCACACGTGAATGTGAGACTTCCTGTTCCACTGCCACCTCTCCACTCATCTCTGTCCCTGCCCCTCCTATTCACATGGATGAATATGGCTTCTTTAAATTCTTGCTTGTTGGACTCCCATACAGCTCAATTTTCTGACAGTTCTGGGTGTTATTTGTATTGAAGTCTAGCTGTAATTCCTTCTGTGATTGTGCAAGGAGGTGAAGCGTGTTTACCCATACCTCCATCTTGACCAGGAGTCTCAGAATGATATATATTTTTTGTGATTTCTTTTTCCTCCCAGTCATTCACAAGATCTTGAGACACCTGGTGGAATGTCAATTAATTTTCAACAGTGGCTTTAGTGATTCTTCCCAAAAGATTTAATCAAATTCCTGGAAATTTCTATTGCTTTTTGCTCTCATGAATATCACTATACCTACTATTCAGGCAGGAAAACCTAGTAGTTAGAAGCATGGATTGTGGAGCTAGACTGCCCCAGTTCTTATCTGAGCCCTGCAACTTCAAGCTGTGGCCTCAATTTTTTCATTAGTAAAATAAGCCTGATGGTCCTACATACCTCATAGAATCGCTGAGAATTACATCAGTGAATACAAATAAAGTCCTTAGCAGGGGTGTCAAAGTCATTTTCACCAGGGGCCACATCAGGCTCGGGGTTATCTTCAAAGGGCTGAATGTAATTTTAGGACTGTATAAATGTAACTACTCCTTAACAGTTAAGTGAGAGTTCGGCACTGCTGCCAAGTAGCAACAAGGTGCCGGGCCAGATAAAACAAGGTGGAGGGCTGGTTTCGGCCCTCGGGCCAGTGTTTTCCACCTGTGCTTTAGAGCAATGTCTGGTATATAGTATGTGCTAGCCATTATTATTGTTACTGTAAACATTTAGTGTTATGCAATTGAACTAACAGATACAGCCGGTGTAAGCAGGTTTTGGAGCAGACAACACGGTTTCCTGGCCAGATACTGGTAAAGTAGAACATGAACACCTCAGAGAGTAATCTCTGTCAGTCAGGGAGTTCTACAGAGGGACTAGTGTGTGTGCTACTTCAGAAAATGAATAAGAGGAGGTCAGTTAAAATAGCTTATGTTTTGTGTATAATTGATCACTTACTTGCACATACTGTAATTCAGAACATACATCAAGTTGCCTGGATATAGATTTTCCATATTTTTTGTTCAGTGAAACCCATTAACTTGCTGCTGCTTGTCATTCTTTCTTCTCCTGAAAGAGAGAGACAGAGAGAGGTAGACAGACACCAACCATTCTTGAGTCCATGCCACATGCTGTACTGTAGAGTTTGTATTTGCAGGTTCAGTGGGATTCAGAGAATTGGCCAGCATGCTTTGTTTTGAATTTGACACATTTGTGTGCTTGATGAAACAATATTTACTTGCTCATCATCTAAACTGGAAGATGGAAATGAACCTAAATTAACAAATACAGTGAGCAGGATTTCTGCTAGTGTGTTTGCTTCCCCAATTTAGAGTTCTGGTGCATCCTGGGCTCTCGGGGAATGGGAGAGTAGCTTTCTGTGCCACATATGTCTTTGTTTTTATCCTGCTGTGTGTGTGAGAGGGCACGGTGACAGCCAGCATATAAATAGCTGGCTTCCGTTCTTTATTTTTAGTGGTAATGAAAATTTTTTTTGAAATGGGATTTCTCATTTAATAAGTTGTGGGATGTAATTACTACCTAGCAGAAATAAGATGCATCACACATATTTGAAACTCGGTTAAGTTCAGGTCCACATATAATGCAATAAGCTCAGCCTGCTGATGAAATAGATGACCTTTAGTCTGCTTAAATGTTCAACATTTTCCTCCCGCTCCCTCCCCCTGTCCCTCCCTTCATTTCTTACATATTGGAATGAGGCAGATTGAAAGTGTTTCTGAAAAGAGCTAGATGGCACGTGTTTCCTGCTGGTAGGTGGAGTTCTGCCATCTCAGCTCTCCCATTGTTCAAAGGTTGTATCCATAACTGGAATTTTCCCTTGCATCTTCATTTAAGTAGCTGCACACGGCCTTTAAATTCTCCATCTAGAGAACTAAAGACTTCATTAAATGACCCTCCCGCTCCAGAAAGGCTGCATGGTGGTGGAGCAGCCTTCATCGGGGTTACTGTAGGGCAGCCAGCATCTTCCTGAGTTAAACCTCTGCATGGAAAGAAAAACAACAACCCCAGAGTCAGAGTCATCTTAAATTTTTTATGAATCAAGCTTTTAGTCATTAGAAACTATTAACCCTGCAGGATCACATGTTCTGAGCTGCCTGGCTGGTGACTGATTGATTGGAAGAGCAGTGATTGTTAGCTTGGGACTTGGCTTACCTTCCACCCTCCCCTCGTTCCCTGCCTCCTTCCTCCTGTGCCAGTTCTCACCACCTTAGGTCTACTCATACAAGGCTTTCCCTCGGAGGGGTTTCTTAGATCTCCTCCAAACAGAACTGCAGTCAGCACTGAGATGTGAGGTGTGAGGCTTTTGCAGAGCATGGTGGTGACCTGTCCTGAGAGATGCTAATGGCAGAGGGCGAGGGGACTGTCTGCTTGCACTGCTGTGTTCAGTAGTCGGGCTCAGGGATGGTGTGGTGCTGTGTCAGCTGTCCTCGCTGGCTGTCAGGCTCAGTGCTACAGAAAGGGGATTCCTCGTGTAAGATTAAGTGCATGCATTTAGACTGGCAGTGGAAGTTTAAGGCAATTTGTGTTTTCTACAAAGCTGTTGGTGCCTGCTCTCTCTTCTCCATAGGTACCAATCCTGCCCTCACCTGTAAGTGCTAGCTCAAGTTGTACTTCACTTCTTACGGTGGGTCCTATCCGTTCACATGGATTTCTTTCTTCTCTGAGCTTGTAGGAGCTTAAGCTGTACCACACAGCCCAGCTGTTGATCACTTGCTGTCTTGTCTTCCTAAAAGCTTCCTATCTTTTATTTCTAATGAGACAGAAACTTCTGGAGCTTGAGCTTTGGGAAATAGCCAAGTAGAGCATTCTGAGAAAAGATGGTTCATTATGACACTGCTTTTCTCTCATTTCAAAGGAAAAAGCACTCTCTATACCTGTGCCTGTGCCTATACCTATACGTGAGTGGCTCTCTCACATGTGCACATTTATAGGCTGGGAAGACTGCAGGAAAACATAAAATGGTTGTCGCTCCTAAAAGCTAAATGGGAGGGAGCAGCATATGTAAGTGGTGGCATTTGACCAGTGGTGGGAGTCCGTGAATGTCAGGCTATGGAATTTGAGTTTTATTTGGTGGATATAAGGGAGCTATGGACATCTGTAAATGGAAGTGGTGTGATGCAAATCTGGTTTTAGGCAGATTTAACTGGAAGCACTGGGCAAAAACAGGGAGAAACCAGACTAGAGGTGTATGATTAGCAGTTACAAAAAAGCTCAGACTCAAGTGAGAGTTGTCAGGCTGAGGTGGGGCTCTGAGGGTGGGAGGAAGAGTTGGGGGGAGATTTCATGGAGGGGTGGAAGGTAAGAACAGAGGGCTGGAGATAGACCAGAGACAGACAAGCTGGTTTGCCCGCTGGGCAAGTTACTTAACCTTTTTGTATCTCCACTAGGTCCTTGTTTGAAAATGAGGTCTTCAACCTTAAACTTCACAGGACTGAATTTGGTCTAGCTCATCAATAACTTAGAAAAAATAAGAATCAGTGAGGCTTGAGACTGGAGGGTAGGAAGAGGCCTGAAAGATGATGGGAATTTCAAGGCTAAGTGAATGACGAATAAGAGCATGTCTGTTTATCCTTAAAGCCCAAGCTGTGTAGCTGTTGCCGTCAGTACTGTGGCCATGGATGCTTTACCTCCCTCAGGTTTCTTGAGGATAGGGGTGTGTCTCACTCCTATTTGCATCACCAGTACACTGCACACGATAGGCACTCATAAGTGCTGAGTAGGTCATCCTTTTTTCCGTGTTGGCCTCTTCTTTGATCCTTGCCTTCTCTTGTTCCATTTTTCAGTTTCTGGTCCTCTGGATTCTGTTTGTACATCAGAGCTCACCCAGGTCCCTGCTTCTGGATACCTTGACCTTGTGCATAAACTATTAAAATAGCCTCACAATTACACACTCTGCCTTGTGCCTTTGTCTTATCCAATCCACCTTTAGGGGTTTTGGATATAGAATAAACTTTTAAAGCACATCTCATTCCCTCTAACATAAATGGCCCCCATTCCCTACTAAATTAAGCCTGTGCTCCTTAGTCTGCCCTCTAAGACCCTTCAGGAGCCCTGGACTTCAGTCTAATTGGTGGTCCTTTTCCCTGCACCAGGAATGGCCTCTTGCTCCTCTACCAGTTTTTGCATACCTACTTGATATTCTTTGATACCATCTCAAATGTCACCTATTCCATGAAGCCCTTCTTGATTCTGCCATTATCAAATGTGAAATCCTAAGGCCCTTTGTATTTGTACAACAGGCACACCTTACATTGGGATACATTTGCCTTACTCTATGGTGCATTTCTAGGGACCACGGTCTGTGTGTTTATGCTGTAGGTTCTCCACTGTGCCATCTAGCATGTGCCTCTCACAAATGCCTACAATAGGCATTTGATGAATGTTTGAGAGAAAGGAGCTGTGGTGTGTGTTGCCTTGGTTGATGGCGTGTGCTGGTTGAGTGCCCTTTCCCTGCGCCCCGTGTGGCTTTGTCTTTCCTCTTGGATGTGATGCCACTCCAGTTTCATCTGACTTAGGAATTGTAGGCCAGATTCCAAGGTGATAATTGTTTTTTTTTTTTGTTGTTTGTTTGTTTGCCTTTGCTTTTCTAGCCCAAATGATGGTGTGACGAGATGTGACTGGCATAGTTTAGCATTGGTGGCAGGTGCCTTCACCGCAGAATCACATAGTTCCTTCTCCTTTCTTGTTCTCTGACTCACTTTTTTCTCTTGGAGTTGCTGGGGCTTCTAAAAATTCCATTAATAACTGAACAGCTTTTGAGGCCTGTGGTCTGACTGATTCTCCAGGTTTTCTTCAAAGCGCTACATGTAGTAGGATTTTTGGAAAGACAAAACAGTCCTCATAGTCACATGATGAATTCTCTTGGTTCCAGAAGTGTGAATTCTAGAACCTGAAGTAAGTGGACTTTGGTTGTTATAAGCTGGGTAAGAACCTGGCATTGAAGGGACTCATGTTCAGTTTTTTCCAGGGTCCTGTAACGTCCTACCTGCCTTTGGGTGTGGCGATTTACGGAGAGACTTAACTGACCCGACAGCACTGTGGAGCAGCTTTCCTCCTAAAAGTAAATTAAAATATAAACACTCTGCGGTAATTGGATTTGAAGTGCATCTCTTCTCATTCTGTCTTTGAATGCCTCTTCATCAGCACCCAGGAGAAGCTCTCTGGAGCATTCCATGCTTTACTGGACATCGGTAAAGACATCATGTGGCTAACCTGAGTCTTTGTTACAAGGGAAAGGAATTCCATTAACCAGAAACCTTGGGCTAGCATTTGGGCCTCTTTGGTTAAGGAACTGCCTTCTTAGAGTCTTAGTATTCCAGAATTAGAAAAGTTACCTGATGCCCTTGCTATGTTATTTATCTACATGTTCTGGACTCAGTTGTGTCTTCTTGGTATTCGATGTGGATGTACACACCTGGACATGCAGAAAAGCTGGCATCAGGACTGTGATTCTGGAGGGTTGCAGGTATTTTGTACCTGGTACTCTTAACCCAGCTTCCCAAATGGGAGTAATAATTTGGTTTAAGGTCAAGTATAGATCTTTTTTAAGGAGTTCAAAGGCCATAGTTTTTTGTTTTTTGTTTTTTATTCTGAAGCCAGATATTAAATCAAAGATTGACTCTTACTAGACCCCTGTTTTCCCATTTCTTCATTTTGCTCAGGTCTCATGTGAAAGGAAATGCTACCCTGTCTCTTGGTTATAGGCTATGGAAAGGATAAAAAGACGTATTTGGGTTTTTTCTGGTAGATTAAATTAGCAAATGTAAGTGATGCTTGACCTAAGGTAGCTTGTTATAATAGCCCCTACCACTTTATTACATTTCTATGGTTGATTAAAGTCCTCGGTAATAGCCACTATGGAGAGAAATGAAACTGGAAAGAGAGGGGAGGACAGAAATAGCACTTATGTGCTAAATAATGTGGTCCGAGAAAGCCTCACTAAGAAAGTCACAAAGAAGCAGAGGATGTGAGGGAATGGCATGCAGATAGCTGGGGAAGAGCATTCCACACAGAGGGAAGGGCAAGGCAGTGGCCTGAGTTGGGGTAGGCTTCTCAGAACAGCTGGGTGGCCAGTGTGGCTAGAGTGGAGGAGGGGACGAGGGGAGAAGGCCAAATTACATGAGGTGACTGAGAGTTTGAGCACTGGGCTAATAGAAGCTGTTAGAACATAGGCCACAGGTAGTTCCCATGGGAATTCCTGTGGGAATGCCCTTTTCCCAGAATCCCCTTGGCTTCAGCTCCTTTATTGGCCCTTGAATTCCATCTTGATTGAAGACCAAGTAACCTCCCATTTCTGAGGGTCTGGTGCCTTCTCCATGGGGTTTTGAGTGAGAAAACTCATTAGCCCTGGACTTGGTTTGATTGACTTTTCCCCCTTCATTCTGTAGGAGTCTCTTATCAGATATTTGTGGTATGAAAGTTTTATCATCATACATGGCATATATGAGAGTCTGGATGGGAATGATGATGAGCGCTAATTATTGGAAACATGCCCGCAGGTGTTTACTGTGTGCTCTGAATCCTTTACATGTGTCAACTCCCTCAATACACAGCAAGTCCATGAGCTAGAGAGTACTACTACCATTTTACAGGTTAAGGAACCAAGGCACAAAGACATTAAAGAAATTGCCCAATTTTCAATGCCTAGCAAGAGTGGGTTGAGGATTCAACTCTAAGTAACTGTGATGCCAATAATAGCATCTATGGAAACACCAAAGTTCCTCTTTCCATAGAAGAAAGCAAAAACAAAGTGATTCTAATATAATATTTTATTCAAATACTCAGATTCAAATATTCAAGAGGCACAGAGATGCTTCTTAAAATAGGAAGAATGCTCTCAGAAGTAGAGATAGCTTAGGAGGCAAGTGGGGTGTATTCCAGCAGGTGGATTCTTTTCTACTTCTTGAAGGTAAGAGGGAATTAGGCCCCTTGATCTCTAGAGGTGGCTCCTCTGTCCCTTGCCTCCCATCCTGTCAAGCTGGAGGCTGCCCTTTCACCCTCACCCGAGACAGCACTACTACCACCTCCTCTTCTTCAGCTGCCAGTGACTTAATGTTGCCAAAAAGATTGATGCAAGGTTGTATTTTCTTCCTTCTCCCAGAGATTGAGCATTATTATGACTGATTGTTATATGCAGACCATTGTAATTGTGTGGCAGGACCAACTTGGGTCGAAGTGTTGGATTAGCCTAAGCAGACACTTGACGTGCATTTGCAAAACTTACCCTTCCCTGCCCTGGCCTCTGTCCTTTCTTTAGTTTCTTTCTCTCTCATCAGGCATATTTCCATAGCATACACTTTCCTCCCTCCCTCCCTCTTCCCTCTTTTTTCTTTTCTTTCTTTCTTGAAATGTTCATACTTTCCAGGAAACCCTCTGAAAATTTCCTCAAGCTTTGTATTTCTTGTGCTCTATCCTGGTCTTCTGCTGTTTGGGAATTAAGTGTGTGTGTGTGTGTGTGTGTGTGTGTGTGTGTGTGTGTGTGTGTGAACCCAAGCAGTTCTGATTGCAGTGTCTCTTGATATTTCTACCCACACTCACAGTGACACCCTTCCAGCTTCCTGACACCATTGGGAAGGACAAAATTCTCAATGATAGGTCACCATGTGTTGAGCCACTGAATGTTTAAAATGGAGAATCAGTGGCCCAAAGGTAGAAGAGAAACTGAGAGATAATTGTGTTTTTAGTTCTACTGCTTCACATAAGGTTGTCTTCTTTATGGCTAATATAGTAGAATTAGTGTATGAACTAGTAGTACTAGTGCTCATACATACAATGGGAAAGGATGGGGAAACTAAAGTAGAATATTTCTTCATCAGCTTCATAAAATGCTCTCCCCACCCGTAAGAGTGTGAAACATGTTCTAAGTTCTTGGATGTGGGGGTTGGTGGGGTGGGGTGGGGGAGGGTCGGTACAGCAGTGCAACCGCTATTATTTTATATTTGGATGAAAATGGACCCAGTTCTGTAATGACTGTCAATGTTGACATTCAGTTTTTCTCACCAAAGTGAAGGGCAAAATTTCAGATATTTTTTGGAAGTATGATTTGCTGAGGTTATTTGCATGTAGACATTTATGAAGATGGTATGAAATAGTTTCTATGATATGTATTTTCCAGTTAATATTTGAAAAACTAATTGGCCTTTTTAGGGAAAGAAAACAGTTGTTGTTTTTCAAATAGCTTCTTTAGATGATAGAAGCTTGGTTTAAAAAAAAAAAAAGAGGAAGAATGGGGTCAACCAAAAATGGAGTGCCAGGATGCTAATGGTATACAGTGGAGTACAGTTTTTTCCCACTAGCTCTGCCCAAAATGTCTCTGACCCTTCACGCAGCATCTCCCTGCCCTGACTGTTCTCACTGGCATGGGCATCTGTAATGGTGAGGAAGTTTGTCTTCATTATGGGATTTGGGAACTGAATTGGGCGTCAGAGGTCATCTCATGAAACCCCTTCTGGAGAGGTAGTTTGGCCAGAGCTGGACTGGGCCAGACCCACCATCCACATCTTGCCTCTTCCCAGGGTTGCTTGTTGACTTACAAATGTGTGGGTCTTGGCCCAGTTCCAGATTAACTTCTTGTTGTCCCAAAGACTGACATCCTTTGCACAGTAAATGAATGAATGAATTTTATTGTATATGTGTTATTACATATTTTTGGGGAAAGCGGTGAGCCCCTGAAGGATTTTATTTTACTTATTTCTTGCAAAAGGAAAACTTTACAACATCACATAATATGTTCCATAAACCTGCTTAATTAGGCTTGGTTATCGGGTTTTGGTTCTTAGTTTTTTAACCCTCCTAATTAAAATCCAGTGTCTGGTGTTATCTCTCCTAAGTTGATGGCCGTGACTCATGGGGTTGAGATGGACTCATTAATTTTCAACCCCAGCTCTCTTCACTTTTGTTTCTCTTACTATAAAAATCATTGAGGTCTAGACAGCAGCATTTAATGTGCCATGAAAGTGCATCTTCTCAATATAAGAAGATTCCTGTAGCACCATTAATTGCACAGGTACAATACTTCTGCTTTGTTTATTAAAGCTCCTGAGGAAAGCCGGGGCTTGGTATTTCTTTGAAGTACCTGGTTTAATAATTGATCTTTGATATAAGGTCCTTTTTGTTTCTTGCTGTCATTTTATTTCATTTTTTTTAAGAGTAGATTGTTCAATTTGGTATCAAATGAGGTCTTTCATATGTTGTGTAGGAGAGAAAATCATTACCATGAACCAAGGGCCAAGAATTAGTTGTTTTTAAGCAAGAAATATTCATGCAGTGAGAAGTAAATTGTTTACTATATAACTGATATTTTACCTAATATTTCTTCTCATTTTCACAATGTTGCAAGTTAGTATCTCCCTCTTCAGATGAGAAAACTGAGGCTTAGAAACATTAAACAATCGCTTCTTCCTTGTGGCTGACGTAGGGTTATGACTGGATTCAGGTCCAGGTATATCTGTATCGAGGTGCTGCCCACTTGACTGCACTACTCTCAAGAGCATTTGCACTTCCCATTGACTCCCTTGTAAGGAGGCAACTAGGGGGGCACAGGGTTGAATGTGATTCAGGCGAAGGCAGTGTAACAGAGTGCAGAGTGGGGGTCCCCAGAATATAGGAGCATATTCCCCACAAACCTTGATTGGAGGAAGGGGGAGTGGATGATATAATGTTTAAGATACTTTGCATAACAATGGTAAGTTGATAGCTGTGCTGCCGCCCCCACTCTGAAAGCTGTGACTTTCAGAGAGTGTAGTGACTCATGATACAGCCAGGGGAGGTGGGTGCCCACCCCAGATGCCGCTGTATCACGGGGAACTCTTGCCCTGACTAAATACAGGGGAACATAAAAGATACGGGGGAACTAGCAAAAGTAGCACATCATATGAAGTACCAGATATGAGGTCACATATGAAGTTCTAAGCTGGACGTTTAAAATAAAGGCAGTCTGGCCCTGGCTGCTGTAGCTCAGTGGACTGAGTGTGGGCTGTGAACCAAAGGGTCACTGGTTCGATTCTCAGTCAGGTCACATATGTAGGTTGCAGGCCAGGTCCTCAGTGGGGGCCACTTGAGAGGCAACCACACATAGATGTTTCTCACCTTCTCTTTCTCCTTCCCTTCCCCTCTCTCTAAAATTAAATAAATAAAACCTTTTAAAAAATAAAATAAAGGCAGTTTGAAAGAGTAGGGGTTTTTCCATTGCGTAGCCTGGTGTAGTAAGGAGGAAGATGCCGTGTAGTCTATAGTGAGTAGCAGCCATGCGGGCTGGAGGAATGGGGGTAAGGAGAGAGCTGATGGAGCTGTGCGGGCACTTGCCATGGATTTGCGGGAGATGCTTGGAGCTGGACTGAATGGTGACTGGAACTGTTGGGCTGCAGACTTCTGCTGCTATGAAGGACGTATGGAGAAGCCACTCTTTTGGGCCATGTGCCTCCCTGGACTCCACCAAGATCCAGTGTAACATGGCACATGCTTCCCTGGACTGCTGCATGGAGGCTGAGGACAATGTACTCCAGATCCTTTAAGGAGAGAGCTGCGTGAGAGGATGGCAACTCCAAAACCCAAAAGTGCGTGTTGCAGAGGGTATGGAGACCTGTTTGTGCAGCCGGCTTAAGAACAGATAAGGATAGGGGGAACCTCTGGGCGTGGTTTTGGCTCACAGCCTGGAGGCGAGTAAGGAAAGTGCTGGGTCTCGTGGGAGAGCAGGGCTCTGTGCAGGTGCACTCTCAGCCACTGGCCCCCCCTCCGAGGTTGGCATCCTGTAAGTAAAAACCTGTTTTCTTCAATACCAATTGTTGGATCATGCATCAAAGTGCCACATGGATGAGCCCTGGTTTGCTTGGTTACAAGAGCAGGAACATTCAGAACTTGGATGAATCCTGAACATTGTAATTCAGTGTCTGTCCATTGTTTATAACCCCCTAAAAAAGTACTTAGCCGGAAAAATTTCGAATTTACCTTAAAAGAAAATATTATAGAAGAATCATCCTGAAAAATTACCACAGCCAAAAGATAGCTTCAAGGTCCTTTTATGATTGTATGGTTTAAAATCCATTTTATTTTGTAGTATGAGAAAAACAAGAGTTTGAAAAATAATTCTATGTCCATCTCTCTATGTTTTGATAAACTGGCAAATTTACCAGTAAACCTTGTATTGGAAGCTCTTAAGGGAATAGTTGCCTTTCTGTAGGTATAATAGCATCCTCTTGAATGGGCTTGAGTGGAGCTGGAAGTTTCAGGGAAGTGAGTCACAGGACCGCTGGGTCTGCTGTAGAGAACTGGGGTGGAGTGGGATGGATCAGACTCTCCCTTCCAGTCCAGGGGGGCTGGATGCCATCCCACGGTTCCAAGCGTTGTGCCTGCTGGAAACTTCTCCCTTTGCTTTCAGTAGGAATCATGGAACCATCCTTTTTCCTTTTGTGATGGTCTCTGTATGTAAACACAGGGCGGGGGAAGAGAGCAGTCCCTTTCCCGAGAGCAGTCCCTTTCCCGAGAACAGGGTCAGGCTCCACTTGGCTAAACTGTAGAAAAGTTGTTTTGTATGCGTGCTCATGTTTGCATGCACATACTCACATGCAGACCCACTTATTTCTGTATCCACTTAGACTGTGAGGTTTTACGTGATCAGAATTACCCCATCTAGGCTGTGTGTCAGGTCACTGGGATGAGATGAAAGGAGAGTAATTACAGCTGCATACTGGAACTATTTTGGTTGTATATAGTCTTTTTCATATTAACTGTACCATGGGGAAGCACTGTCTGATGTCTATTGCAATTCGTTAGCAAATTAATCTTCTCCAAATGGCCTCATGCAACATTACACATGTAAATCTAACCACGATAGTAAACGCTTCACTATCCACGTGTGTAACAAGATGGAAACATTGAATGTAATTGGCTGACGTGACTATCACTCGTTACAGCTCTGGTTCTCGAAGGGCTGTCCCAGTGCAGTGGAGGCATTAATGTGACCAAGCGTCCTGCCCTTCCCTCCGTGGGTATGTCTGGGTCTCCTGTTCGGCGTGAGTGAGAGTAGTCGGTTTGCCATGGGTAAATCCAGAACATGAAATGTGTGTGCAGGATCTATATGTGGACTTTTCTTTTTCTAGCTAAGTCCTATGATCAAGACCTTTAATCCTGCCAGAATGTGGCATATCTCATCTGAAAATTGTCTCTTCTTTTCCTGTTATTTTTAAATTATGAAATTAATATAACTGTATTATTAAAAGTAGGAAAATTGGTGGATTAAAAGTTATTCAGCCACAGTTTCTCCTTATTTAGGATAGAAGGAACTGTGTTGTGGGCAGGGAGGACCACAGTGCAGGTGGGGAGGAGCCCGGGAAGTGCATCCCAGCTGATGTGGTGTGGCTTCGGTACCTGCAAGACCACCCCCTGCAAGAGATAGCAGGCTGGAGAGGGAGAATGGTTGAGCCTCCCCTGCTCCCTGTGTTTGGGCTCTGAGTCTCTGGCATTGCAGCTGGACAGTCACTTCCTTCTGGGGCAGCACCTCTTGCAGGGCTGCAGCTCCTGCTGGCTCTGGGGGCACTGTCCTTCCAGCCCAAGGAGTGGCTTCTGACTGTTACGTGTTTGTGGTGCCTTGCCATCCTGGTTTTGCCTCCATACCCCCACAAGGTAGTCTCTTCATTTGTTTCACATTGTCTAGGTGGCTTCTGTTCCCTGCTGGGAACTTGGTGGGTAGAGGGGATTCTTGAGGAAAGGAACAGACCTTCCAGAAGAGAGATGAAGTGACTCCCCTAGAGAAAGAACACAGATTTTGGCTCTTGAGAGGAGTGGATTTAGAGTGCATGCCAAATGTGTGTGTCGTGTGATATATATGTGTATATGTGTGTGTGTGGCACATATGTCTGTTTAAAATTCTTTTTAAAATGGCAGCTGCCTTCCTTAAGTTCAGGAAATATCTGTTGGGTGCCTGTTTTGTGTCAGCCTCTTTGGTTGGCACTGGGATGCAGTTCAAGGGTTTTACAAAGAGGAAGAAGATAATAATGGCTGCTGGAGAGCTTCCAGGCTGGAGAAGTCAGGACAAGCAAACAAGTTTGGATGGGATGTGATAGCACAGAGATAAAGGTATTTAAGGGACTTAGGAAGAGTTAGCTGTGCAGCATCTGAGCAGGCAGTTCATATTAGTATCTTTGTTTAATGATACTTAAGGTTAGGAGAGTTTGGAAGGTTGTTCCTACCTCCCATCTTTAGCATTTATAGCAGGAGAAGGAAGGAAACTGTGTGCATCAGAAGAATGGATGTAGGCCTGTTTGCAGGTACAAAGTGTGTCCTTCTGGCTTGGGACCTGAAATGTTTGCAGATGCATTAGTGTTTGAGAAAGGTGTGTCCCCTGCTGGCCCTAACACCTCAGCTTTCTAAACAGAGCTTCTCGGGGCAGGCTCAGGAGAAGCTAAGCCATTATTTACCTCTTCTGCTGGCTCCTGCTGGTTGTGTGGGAGCCCTTTCTCTCCTAAAAAGAAAACCTTGGCCTCTGAGAGGCATCCAGCTTGATCAGGAAGAGGTCCCGCAGGGCCATTTGCTCCAGGTTGAAATTTTTACTGCCACTTAATGGGCAGCCTTTTATATTAGGACAGCTTACTTTGCAAGCTAAAATTAGGCTCACCTAGAATTAAGCCCTTATTTCTGAGGATGCAGCTTTCCAAAACATGATTGCAAAAGGCCCTATTGGCATTTGTAGTTTCCTAACTTAGAGCTTAATGAGAAATATAGCAGTAACATGCTCTTTGATGATTAAAACCACTTTGTAGAATTTCACAGGCAGGTCATAATCTCCTACCTAATATTTCATGATTTTCTCCTGAGGATCTCCAAGAGTTTTCAGAATCACTATATACCCTCTATTTGTGTGTGTGTGTTTCCCTCCTTTCCCTTACAGCTGACTGTGAAGTGCCCTTTCCTCAGTGACTTACCTACCTGTGGGCACTGTTGATAGCCAGCCTTTTGAGAACTCCTCCCCTAGTCACTAAGGCACTGAACCTTCTGTCACCAGAAAGGGACTAGAATAAAGGTGGGTCTGCCCTGGGCACAGTCTAGAATGTGTGGGCTCTTGACTTGGTGCAGGAAAGATTGTGCAACACAAGTCCGTTTTGAGAGTATGTTTGATTTTGAGAGTATGTTTGTTAAAGCTGGGGCCAGTGAAACAAAGGAAGGACTTAAGATAGAAGTGGCAAGAGCATAGCAACAGGACTGAGCCTAGGTGGGGCTGCCTTGGCCCTTTGGAGATGTGAGGCAGAGTCATGCTGAGGTGTGGCTGCCATGGCCCTTTAGAAGGAAAGTCACAAAGGCCACAGAAGTGAGCCAGCTGGACTGCGTGGACTCAGGAACAAGTTACAGAGGCAAAACGAGGACTCTTGGAGACAGATTCTGGGGGTTAGCCTGGGGCGAGCTGCTGCTGCCCATTGCTCCCCTGGTTGCAAGTCTCCTGGGAACCTTAGAGCAGGGGTGTCAAACTCATTTTCACTGGGGACCACATCAGCCTTGCGGTTGCCTTCAAAGGGCCAAATTTTAGGACTGTATAAATGTAACTACTCCTTAACAGTTAAGCGAGAGTTCAGTGCTGCTGCCGGATAGAAACAAGGTGCTGCGCTTGGTAAAACAAGGTGGAGGGCTGGATTTGGCCCTCAGGCCTTGTGTTTGCCCCTTCTGCCTTAGAGCTTAGTAGAAATAAAGCAAAGATATACGGCTGAGGAAAGAAGTTGGTGGTGGTGGGGCAGAGGAGTGGGTGTGCTCCAGGGAGAGTGCACACTGGGCTTTTTGTCTTAAGGGTTTTTATCTGTTTTGTAGAAGTGGGAATTTTAGAGGAAGTCTCAGTGGAGGATCTCAATAGAATATGCATCAGCTTTCCAGGTGTGTCCATTAATATGCTGATTCATCACAATGAGTATATAGAGTGGTCAGGATCATTCTCTGGTCAGTTTCACCTTCAAAGAATGTCATGGAAGAGGACCAGGACTGAGGGGGCTCTGCCCCTGCATGGTCTGGAATGTGTAAACCGTTTGCTCCTAAGTGTCCTTGGTTAGGGAAGATAAGATCTTGCAATACATTAGCTGGCTGTAAATTGCTCAGTGGTTTAACTATCTGTCTCAGTTTCCCCCTTCCATTTGCCCAAGGAATTTTCCTAGCTTCTTACTAATGTGCTTCACTTCCAGCCTTCATTTTTCTGCTTCCATGGTTCCTTTTGTTTTTTTCACTGACTCATCTATCCTTGCCTACCACTTAAACACAGGCATTCCCCAAGGTCCTTTCTCATCCTTCCCATGGAGAACAGTATATTTCTGGGCTCCCTTCTGTATGGACAAGTTTCACATTCTACTATAAGTGTGGTACTTCTCCATTCAGTACTGCTTAGAGAACTGTCTGCCCAAAACATGTCTTGTTTTGACATAGGATGTTCTCTCCCACTCATCTGTTGAAATCTTGCCTAACTTAGAACAGAACTGGGCTTGTCTGTGTTCTCTCCCAGCCGGACTGAACAGCAGCACAGCCACACATTTGTCCTGCAGTCCTAGGACCTGGGCAGTGGCTCCCTGTGATGAGAGACCTATCTCATGATGGTGTGGAGCTAGGAAAACCCTCAGAACACCGTCTGTGTGTCTGTCTCCCCCACCCATCCAGGAGCTGGGGCGGGGGACAAGGATTGTTCTATTTATTTCTGTGCCTGTAACCCTGCACACAGGGCAGGTCCTCAGGAAAAGTGTGTGGAGTGGAAATAGAGGCAGGTGTCAGCATTACCGCAGGGAATTGTCTGACAACAGAGGGGGCAGTTCTCAGCCTCAGCTCCTAGATGAACAGAGGCTGGAGTGGTGGGGGCATTGGATCTGACCAGGGTTTAGATAGAGTTGTTTTTAGACTCCTTAACAAGGACTCATTTTGTAGATCAAAATTCAGGGCCAAGCATCTTTTTAAAGTTATTTCCAGCCATCTTTATGATTATTTCCTTTTTTATTTTTCCCCCTCAAACTATGCTGAAGAACAATCCACCGGCCAAGGAGGTCACAACCCTCCCCTTTACTCCCCTCCATGTGGCTTCCCATTCTGCATGCTTAGGACCCCTACATGACCCCTGTTTCCCCAGAGCCCCACATGTCTGTGCTGGCATTGTTAGCAAATCGTTCCTTCCTCCTCCTCCAGCATGTGGTCTAATCACCTTATAGCATATTAGCCAAAGGCCCTCTTTCCTGAGGGTGGATGCAGCCCCCATGCCAGGTGCTCTGCCTAGCTAGCTCCCTGACCTGGGTTTCAGCCCTCACCGGAGCCCTGGGCAGGAAGCCCTTGGGCAGTGGACAGCCTGCACAGCTGTGCGTGAGGCTTTGCATCAAGCTGAGCCCAAGTGCAGTCTGTTCCCATCTTGCGGCTGGAAAACCTGCAAGCACAGTGGCTTCTATTAAAGAGTTTACCCTCCTATGTGGGCTCCAGATAATTTCTTTATCCAGGTGGGTGCTTTCCTGGTGCACGTTTGAAGAACACCAAAAGACCTTGACAAGTACTAAGTGATTTTGGAGCAGGTGACATTTGAACACACCTTCCTGGATTTTTGGTATAGTCTGTACTCTGTCTCTGTTTTATTTTCTTAATGCTTGCCCCCCACAATCCCTATAAACACACAATATACGTGGATAGATCTTACTTATTTAATAAATCATCTACTCATGTCCTAAGTTACCGGGGTCTGCTGCTCCTTACAGTTTGTTAATACAGGTTTTATTTCTCACTCCTGATTGCTATCTCAATTTACCAGTGTTCTCATAATGGTTTAGAAAATTTGACTCTCAACCCTTGGAAACATAATTGAACACACAGACTGCTGGAGGCTTCGGCACATAATGGGTGGTGGCTGCCCCACCAGGCTCTGTTTTGCAGGGGCCCCGAGGGTCCTTAACCTTAACCCTGGGTTTAGTGACACAGGCCGAGCCGCAACTGGCATCTGAAGTGTAATGACCAAATTCCAGCTGAAAGGCATTTGAAGGAATACAAGCTTTAAAACAATGAAATAAAGAAACTAAACTCTATCTAAAACTGATGGCAACCTGAATCCTCTGGTTACTTGAATAATGTTTTTAATTCAGTTTCAGTGTTTGAATTTAATTTAACTTTGTATGCCATTGTTAACAGTAGAACAGGACAGAATTCTCAGAATCAATCTATCTACATACAGAATTCTCAGAATCAATCTGTCTACATACCGTTGAGAGCTGTGAATTGGCCTTTATCTCTTTAGATCAGGGCTTCCAATCTTGGCACTGTCCATACTTGGGGCTGGATCATTTTTGTTGTTGGGTGCTGTCCTATGCATTGTAGGATGTTTAGCAGCATCCTTGGCATTACTCACAAGATGCCAGTATATGTCCCTTCCCCCACACCCCCAGCTGTGATAAGAAACAACAGTCCAACAAGGTCTGCAGAGATTGCCAAATGTCCCTGGGAGTTGTGTGGGTGGAGGGGAATGTCCGCCCACCCCACCCCAGTTGCGAAGCACTGGGTTTACACTCTGCTGATACACCTTGAATGTCACTTTGTAAACTGAGCCCCACCTATCCATGTTTTTTTCTTTTTTTTAATTTGACATGTATTTTACAGAACATGGAAAGATTCTCATCGTTTGGGTTTTTCCAGTTGCTGGATTACGCATGGTGAGAATCTGTTCTGGGGAGAAATGACCAGTTTTTGCTTTCACATGCCTTTGTGGCTCTTTGTGTGGCATGATGATAATGTGCTGGGAAGCCTGGAATCCATGCCCTCTGGCCATGTAAATAAGCTCATGAAGTTCTTTCATTTGCACATGCACAGCTTGCTCAGGAGCTAGACAGGGCATCAGAGGCCCCCTTGGTGGTCAACCCACGGGTTTGTTTGTGGGCACAGATGTCCAAGGCATGTTGAGTCTGCAGATTCAGCACTGTGTTGTACTTCCAAGTAACTGAATATTTTAAGGGGATGCATACAAATTGCATGTAAATGTCGTATGCAGTGTCCTGCAGTACAGCCATCATTTTTATTCGCTTTGTCCCGTGAGGAATATTGCCTTTTTGCAGGGCCATACAGACCCCCTTGCACAGGTCATGAAGAGGAATTCATTTCAGATCATTAAGCATTTAAGGGCCTATAATAAGTGTATAGTCTTCTGAGCTCTGAGCCTGGGCTGGTAGGACAGCCAGATGCACTAGAAAGGCATGTGACTTAAAGTCAGGAAAGGAGGGTTCTGGCCCGGCATTTAGATGTGTTGATGGGGCCTCAGCAAGTTGCTTCTTTCACTGGACCCCAGTGCTTTTTCTGTTAAATAAAGATATTAGACTAGATAAACCATCTCTAAGGACTCTTCCAGCTTTAAGTGAAAATGTATAGTTTTAATTAAAGTGATAATGAGCTGATATTTTCAAATATAATTAAATTGAGTTGGAGAGATATCTTCCTAAGAGGAAGGCTAGTGGTAGGTTATTAAAAATTATATTTATTCTATCAGTGAGACTTTCAAGTGATGGATATAATTAATGTTTCCATGGAGAATTGGTGGATTGAGAATCAGAGCTGTCTTTGAACCTTCTTTGTCTGTAATCTCTGTCGTGAAGTGACCTGTTTGGAAGATGTGTGTGCATGTGTGTGGGGGGCTGAGGGTCGCAGTGACTCTGCCTTCCTCTCTGTTGCTCTGGATACTGGGGTGCTAGTTCTGGCTAGCTTTGCTGTGTGATTTTGGGCAAGCCACTTCATGTCTCTTGGCTCAGTTCTCACTTCAATATGAAGTATTAAACTTTGGTTTTGTGCAGAAAAGGTTAACATAGAAGGTGAGCCTCTGCATGGGGGAACTGGATAGTAAACTGTTTTTAACACTGATAAACTTTCTCTGAATGATAAGTGTGGCTCACTGACCCTAAGCTGCCTGTACAGACAATGCAGTTTATGCTGAACACCTGTTTGCCTTCTGGGAGTCTGGAATTTTGGTACATGCTGGAGCCCGGGTTGCCCAACCAGCAGCCTGCAGGCCACATGCAGCCCAGGATGGCTGTGAATGCGGCTCAACGCAAAATTGTAAATTTACTTAAAACATTATCAGATTTTTTTTTTTTTTTTGGTGATTATGTGTCACAGTGTATTTAACGTGTGGCCCGAGACAACTCTTCTTCTTCCATTTTGGCGCAGAGAATCCAAAAGGTTGGACACCTCTGTCTACATAGAAGGTATAGTAAGTTCCCCCTTATCCACAGGGGATACATTCCAAGACTCCCAGTAGATGCCTGTGTTGAAGAAGAAAATTTTCCCTCTATCCTTCTAGATTCTTTTGACTGGTCAAATAATGAAATCAACATGAGACAGATTAACAAGAGATAATAACCAAATTCAGTTACATGTGTATGTAAGGAAACCCCACATACACAACAGGTTCAGAGACAGAAAGGTAAAATGAGGTATATATGACATCTTGAACTCAGGAATGAGGTGAGAGCCCTGAAGCTTCGGGTGGAGGGGGAGCAGGTAATTCACAGAATTATAAGAGCATATATTCAGTAATTAGATGTCAAGAAGTTATCTCTAACAGTAATTCTTATTATGGGCAAGGCCCCTAATTTAAATTCTTTCAGGTGGCTAAGAGGGGTTGGGCAGACGTTCCTACTGGTCCTGCAGGGTCTCCATTGCCTTTGGTTAAAATAATGCACATGCCAAAGGAGCATGTCTTATGGAGGCCTGTTCTGAATCCTGTCAGTCCCACCTTTGAAACTTCCTGAGAAGTTTCACATTCAAGAAGTTGGGTTGATAGATTGCTCCATCTCATTGAACTGGCCTCTTTGTCCCGAGAACAGGTCAGTTCAATCACACAGTTGTATCTAATTTCAGAAGGCAGCGATGCAGGTGGGCTCCCAAAGTTAAGTCTATGATGAAAGGAATAGGGTATCTAATGAGTCATTTCTATGGAAATACAGTAAGAGCAATGGTTAATGATTGAAGCAGGCTATGATCTCAGTTTCTGCAGCCATGGAGATTTCTAGATGTTTCCCCTGAAACATCTTCACCTGGAGCGGGGGCAGGCATGGCAAGGTAATAGGTTTTCCTGGTTTCCAGTTTGAATGTCTGGTAATCTTTCTGAGCAGTCACACAACAGGCATGAGAATTGTCCGTGTGTGAGCTACGGTGGTGATTTCTCTGAAGTTTATATCAAGGTGTCTGGCTTTAGTTTTGCAGGGATTCAGGAAATAGGGCAGCTTTACTTCTTAATGAATCCAAGTCAGGAGGGTAGGAGAATAATTGGAAACATTGTATTGGAGAATCATAGCCAAATATTGCAAGAAACTAGAATTCAGGATCCAGTTCAGTTTCTAGATAGGAGCAAAACCTCAAAACATAATGAACAGTCCTAGAATCTAACATCCACCAAGGTGTGTTACTGAAACAGTTTTTCTGTCTAAAATCACCCCGTTTCATCAAAGATAACCAAATTAAGACTAGTTTGTTTGCATAGTCTAGTTTCAATAAATGTGGCCTGTTATTTACACAGGTACAACAAGAATAGTAATTAATCATATAGGCTCTTTTAAAGCTTCTTGGCGGAACTTTGCATAAGGAACCTCAGATTGAACTTTTAAAGACCTCTTGAGGCAGGACGGAGCAAGGTGATGCGAGATTTTGTCACACTATTCAAAATGACATGCAATTTAAAACTTGTGAATTGTTCATTTCTGGAATTGTCTATCTAATATTTTTAGACCATGGTTGACTGCAGGTAACTGAAACTGCAGAAAATGCAAGCCTGGATAAGAGGGACCTGCTATGCCTATGTGATGAGCCCTTGATAAAATCTCTGGGTGCTGAGTCTCTCGTGTGGTGGACAACAATGTCTGTGTGTAGTCACAGCTTGTGACTAGAGGAGTTAAGCATGTCCTTCATGACTTCCTTGAGAGGACTCTTAAAAGCTTATGCCTGGTTTCCTCTGCATTTTGCTCCGTGCACCTTTTCCCTTTTCTGCTTTGTATCCTTTTGCTACGACACATCTTAGCCGGGGATATAACCACTATGCTCATTCCTGTGAGCCCTTCTGGTGAATCACCAAACCTGGGTTTGGTCTGGAGAGCACATGACATAGGTGCTCTAAAACTTTCTGAAGATCTGTAAAGTAGAATTCTTCAGGTTATTTTGTTTTCTTAGTAAAAATTATTTCAGTACCCTAGGCTTTTCTCCTCCTTAGCTTAATAGTGAGGAGATCATGGTGGAGGCAAGTGGGGGTGAGCTGGCAGAAATCCCCACACTTTGGTCAAACCACAGCCTAGTTGGCCATTAGATGTATGCTTTCAAGTGTAAGGAAATAAATACAAATAAGAAAGGATCAATGCAAAATGAGACAGTAACTAGTGTGAACCAAAGGTTGTTAACACCAATTTAATGCCAATACAAGTTCTCAATTTTAGGATATGAAGGGGGAGACTTCATTCAGTAAAAACAGCTCCGTTGTGAAACAGCTCTGCTGAAACAGCTCAATTGTGTGAGGTGGCTGAGCTCTTCCAGCTCCAGTGGCATTGTAACTCCAGCCCCAGCCCCAGCCCCAGCCCCAGCCCCAGCCCCGGCTGGGGAAGCACAGTCTTTGGTAGAAACTGAAAGGCAGATGTGAAGCTAGCTTATATAGAGATGTGTGCCAGCCCCTGGTCCCTGATTGTTTCTTTTCTATGCAGATGAGGACGCCAAATCCTCAGGGTTTGATTGACTCAAATCATACTGCTCTGATTGGTTAGAAAGGAGCCACTCTGGTCAGTAAAATGCAAATGAGACTTAGCAGCACACCTCTGATCGGATAGAAAGTCTCAGTTCTGTTGGTTAAGTTTCAGTCCCAGGAGCTCTCTTAATAAGGGTCTGCTCAGATGGCAGGAGCACAGTGCAGGAGTCTTGGCAGCTCAGTCTATGATTTTAAAATTAAGAAAAACCTTTATTTTCTTTTGGGGTATCAACACTGATTCATCTTTGATTTATAGCTCAGTATCACTGGGACATTGTTCCAATTCATGTAAAATGCCAACCCACAGCTCTTTATCTATGAAATCCTGTCAGGGCTCACTTTAGGCTATTTCTGTGATAGCCGGCTGCACTGTGGGTCTTTCTTTGGCTTAGTGACCTCATGGAATGCCTATGATTTCACATTGGAGGGTTGTATATGCGTATTTGTTCTTGTAAGTAATCCCCAGGCTTCTTTTGTATGGCTGGATTGATCATATGCTGGATCTGATGGTCCGTCTGTGTGGTTTTTTCCCTGTTGTGTTCACCTCACTTTAGAATGCTCACAGCGTGTGTATAGCTAATGCATTTGTTGACTTAGAAACCATACTTAAGATTTGTTTCCTTTACCCTTGTTTCTACCTTTTGTAGGCTATACCTACTCATGCTCAAGGTGAAAGGTGGCGATATTTTACTGAAGCGTAATAGACCCGGGGCACCCCAAATTATATCAGTTAACATAAACTTTCAAATTCAGTGAATCATATTTGTTGAGTAAATTATGTTGTCCTATTATAAACCTCACTAGGGTCTAGTTTTATGATTGAAAGTGGTAAGAATGCCAAGGTTATGCAATTAACTACCTCAGATATGATGCCAACCTTTAGAAAAGAGAACATGTAAGTTTTGAACCTCTAATAGAGGAGCCGGTGTCACCAGGTGGAGTCCTGACCTTTTTAGCCACTGCAGAATATGTTCTCTGACCTTTGTGTCCACCCAGGGAATGTCCAGGACCATTGTAGCCCTGAGAATATTTGCGTCTGTTCCTCTTCTTGATTCTCTGTTAGCATCATCCCCAATTAGGAAAGAGAGATGTCATTGCAAATGGAGACAGGTGCTATCTTGGGGACTTTAATTTTTGGACATCTCTGATTCTTTATTTTAACATTATTTTGTTTTTATTGAAAAATAGTGGATTTGTTTCATTCTTCACTGGAGAGCAATCCCAGATAGCCCAAATTGCCAGCAACTCAAATATTCATTTACACCAGCCCTTTTTGGCCAAATCCACTTTAAGTCTCTGATGGCAAGCAGCTTTGTAGTAACTGATTCACAGGGGCCGTATCAACAGTGGTTAGGCTTTTCTTTCTTTGGTTGTGGTGCATGAATCCCTGTCTCCACCTTGGAAATACATGCAGGCACATACGCAGAGGAATACAACCAAAGCATGGGAAAGGACATAGTGTGAAATGGAGCATCCTTTCAACCTCATACTCCCGGCCCCCTTCTGAGGTAATCATCACACAGTTTGTTGTGTAACTTCCCTGAAATTTTATCTGCATATATATGCATTTATTTATGTATACACACAGAAGTTTTAATAATCACTCTATGAATTATCTTGCTTTATTCACTCATTACATTTTGTAACATTTGAAATCTTTTTTCAAGAGCTTAGTGATATCTCATGGTATAAATGTATGATAATTTATTAAATCACTCTTTTGTAAATGGATGCCTAAGTGGTTAATGTTTTGCTGTTATGCATCTGTGATAAACACTCTTGTATGTATTCTTTCTGCACCTGTTCCAGTACAAGTTTAGAATACATTTCTCAATGTAGACTGCTAGGTTCACTGAATGTCTCTTTTCCATTTGGCTAAACATTTTCCAAGTTTCTCTTCAGAGAAGTTTCTCCACTGACATTGAATGAGAGTATTTATATTCCAATATCCTTACCAACATTCAGCATTTAAAAAAATCCTTTTACTTTTGCCATTCTAACAGGCGAAATGGAATTGATGTTTTCTTTTATTCAATTTTATTTTCTTATGTTTATTGGCTGTTATATTTTCTTTTCCTGAAATTGCCTATTTATGTCCTGTCTTATCTTTTTTTCACTCCTGGACTTTTTTTAAACACTGATGTGTAAGCATTCTTTTTAAAAATCAAAGTATGATAGACCTATGATGTACACTATCATAGACCTATGATAGTGCACAGGTCAAAATTTTGTAGTTTGATGAATTTTCACAAAATGAACACACCTGTGTAACCACCACTCACACCTTTTTACACAAGAAGTCCTTCTCCTATTCCCTTAAGATAACTACTACCTTGAATTTTACCACCATATATTACTTTGTTTTTTTTTTTAATATATTTTACTGATTTTGCTATTACAGTAATGCCAGTTTTTCCCCCTTTGCTATCCTCTTCCCAGTACCCTCTTCCCTCCAGCAATCCCCCCTTTGATTCATGTCCATGGTTCATGCATATAAGCTCTTTGGCTTCTCCATTTGCTACACTGTCCTTAACCTCCCCCTATTTTGTTCCTACCAATTATGCTTCTTAATCCCTGCCCTTTTTCCCTCATTCTCCCTCTTCCCCCTCCCAGAAGATAACCCTCCAAATAATATCCATATCTATGATTCTGTTCTTGCTCTGGTTGTTTACTTAGCTTGTTTTTTTTTTTTTTTTTTTTTTAGATTTAGGTGTTAATAGTTGTGAATTTGTTGCCATGTTAATATTCATAGTTTTAATCTTTTTCTTAAATAAGTCCCTTTTAACATTTCATGTAATAATGGCTTGGTGATGATGAACTCCTTTACCTTTACCTTGCCTGGGAAACACTTTATCTGGCCTTCCATTCTAAATGATGGCTTTGCTGGATAGAGTAATCTAGTTGTAGGTCCTTGCTTTTCATCAATTTGAATACTTCTTGCCTGTCCCTTCTTGCCTGCAAAGTTTCTTTTGAGAAATCAGCTGATAGTCTTACAGGAACTCCTTTGTAGGTAACTCTCTGCCTTTCTCTTGCTGCTTTTAAGAGTCTTTCTTTATCTTTAACCTTTGGCATTTTAATTATGATGTATCCTGGTTTGGTCCTCTTTGAGTCCAACTTGTTTGGGACTCTCTGTGCTTCCTGGACTTGTATGTCTATTTCCTTCACCAATTAGGGAAGTTGTCTTTCATTATGTTTTCAAAGAAGTGTTCAATTTCTTGCCCTTACTCTTTATCTTCTGGCATCCCTATGATTCCAATGTTGGTACATTTGGAGATGTCCTGGAAGCTCCTTATATTATCCACATTTTTTAAATTCTCTTTTCTTCTTGCTCTTCTGGTTGAGTGCTCATTCCTTCCTTATGTTCCAAATCATTGATTTGAATCCCACCTTCCTTCCCACCACTGATAGTTCCCTGTGGATATTTATTTATTTCACTTAGTATAAACTTCATTTCTTCATTTCTGTTGTTGCTGCACTCAGTGAATTCTTTGAGCATCCTAATCACCAGTGTTTTGAATTCTGCATCCAGTAGGTTCATTATCTTCATTTTGTTTAGTTCTTTTTCTAGGTTTTGTTCTGTTCTTTCATTTGGGCCATATTTCTTTGTCTCCTCAATTTGGCAGCCTTCCTGTGTTTATTTTTGTGTGTTAGGTAGAACCGCTTTGACTCCCTGTCTTAGTAGCAGGGCCTATTGTAGAAAAGGCATCTGTAAATTGTATGGGGCAGAGCCTTACGTAATTGGAGGGTGGGGCAACCTACTTCACTTCTTTGTGTATCCATGTGAGGGGAGGGTGCAGAGATGGGACAGTGCTGCTGCCTGGTTTCTGGAGGTTTGCCCAGCAGTTGCCCCATTTCCAGTCACTTCACCCACTTCCAGTATGTGACTGGTTCCCTTCCAGTTGTTGTTCTGGTGTTGAATCCCAGAATGGGTGAGTTTGCGTACATTCTAAGTCCTTGTGGGCTCTTTAAGCTGAGTCTCCTAAAAATCCAGCAGTTTCTTCCACTGGCCCAATAGTCACTGGTTTTTACAACCAGAAGTTATGGGGATGTATCTACCTGGCACTGGAACCCTGGGCTGTGTGGTCTGGCCTGGGCTCACTGGCTCCCAAGGTATCCCTCCTGATTTTCATCCACCACATGTGAATGTGTGATCGTCGGTTCCACTGCTGCCACTGCTTCTCCATGCCACACCTGCATCTCCGCACCTGTGCGCCGGTCTCCCCCACCCACCTGACTCCACCCCTTCCTACCTGTCTGGATGAATGTGGCTTCTTTAAATCTTTGGTTGTTGGATTGTCATATAGCTCAATTTCCTGATGCTTCTGAGTGTTGTTTTGAGATGTAGTTGTAATTCTTTCTATGGTTGTGTGAGGAGGTGGAGCATGTCTATCTATACCTCCATCTTGACTGAGAGTCCCTTTTTCTGTTTTTGAATGTTATACAACAGAACCATAAATTATCTGTCCAGGGAATGCTTTTGTGTTTGCCTTCCTTTTCCCTTGTCATTATTTGTTGAGATTCACACATGTAGTTGCAAGTAGCTATAATTCATTTACTGTCACTGTTTGTATAGTATTCCATTGGTGAATGTACTTCCAGTTTACCCATTCTACTGTTAAACATTTGTGTTGTTTCTAGTTTTGATAATTGTGAACACTGCTGCTGTGAACATTTTTGTCAGCAAATATTTTTGTTTCCATATGTATGTGTTTCTTTTGGTTATATATCTAGGAATGGAATAGCTGCTTTATAGAGTATGAGTTGTTTTTAGATACTGACAACCAGTTTCCTAAAGTGTACCAAGTTACACCTCTACTGGCAGTTCTTTGAGAATTCTTGTTGGACTGCGTCCATGCTAACATTTAACATGGTCAGCCTTTTTTCTTATGCAGTGGTATCTCTTTGTGATTTTAATTTTATTTTTCCTGATTACTAATGAAGTTGAGCATATTTTCATATGTTTATTGGTCATTTGTGTATCATCTTTCATGAGGAGCTTGTTAAGTCTTGCTCATGTTCCCGTTAAGTTGTTTTTCTCTTTTTACTGATTTGTAAGACTTCTTTGTATATTCTGGATATGGTCTGCTGGTAGTAATAAGTATTGCAAATATCTTCTTCCCCTCTGTAGCTTGCTGTTTTGCTCTTTTAATGGAATCTTGTAGTTTAATTTGTTGGTATTTCCCTTTATGATGAATGCATTTATGTCCTGTTTAAAAAAATCTTTTCCTTCCACCAAGACTAAGAACATTTCACCCATATTGTACTTCAGTTATCTCCTGTGTTATCTCATGCTTAGCATATCTCCATCTGCAGCTTATCTGCAGTGGTTTTCCATGTGTGGTGTGAGGTAGGGTCAATGGCTCAGGACTATTTATTGAAAACATATTTCTGTACCCTAGTGTGCCTTTGTTATAAATCAAGTGATCATATATGTGTGGGTCTTCTTTTGTTCTATATTACCAACATTATTTTGTCTTAATTACTGTAGCTTTGAAACAAATCTTGATATTTGGAAGTGACTGTCTTCCAGTTTTGTTGCTCAATATGGCTGGGGTGAGGGGGAGTGGTGGGAGGAAAATGCAGACAACTGTACTTGATAAACAATAAAATAAAAAAATATTTTCTTGGATATTCTTGACTCCTTACTTTGCACTTAAACTTTACAATCATCTTATGAATTCTCTCACAAAAATTGATTGACTTTTTAAAAATAAGTTTTTTTTATTTTTCAAGTATAGTTGACATACAATATTATTAGTTTCAAGCATACAGTGTGGTAGACATTTGTATACCTTACAAAGTGATACCCTCAATAAATCTAGTACCCACCCATCAGTCACCATACAAAGTTATTACAATATCATTGACTATATTCCCTATGTTGTATTTTATATCCCCATGACTATTTTGTACCTACCAATTTGTACTTTTTAATCACTTCTCTTTTATCACCCATGCATCCCCCTAACCCACCTCCCATCCTGTAGCCATCAAAGTGTTCTCTGTATCTATGAGTTTGTTTCTGTTTTGTTTGTTCATTTACTTTGTTTTTTTAGGTTCCACTTATAAGTGAAATCCTATGGCATTTGTCTCACCTGTCTGATTTATTTGACTCAGCACAGTGCCCTCTAGGTCCATTCATGTTGAAGATGGAAAGATTTCATTCTTTTTTACAGCTGAGTAATATTCCATTGTACATATGCACCACTTCTTTTTTATCCATTCACCTATTGATGGACACTTAGGTTGCTTCCATATCTTGGCTATTGTAATTAATGCTGCAGTGAACATAGAGATACATATGTCTTTTCAAATTAGTATTTTGACTTTCTTGAGATAAATACCCAGAATAGGGATTGCTGGGTCCTTGTGTGTGTATTCTTTTTTTAAAAAAAAGATTTTATTTATTTATTTTTAGATGGGAAGGGAGGGAGAAAAAAAGGGAGAGAAACATCAGCGTGTGGTTGCCTCTCGTGTGTCCCCCACTGGGGACCTGGCCCACAACCCAGGCATGTGCTCTGAATAGGAATCGAACCAGTGACCCTTTGGTTCTCAAGCTGGCACTCAATCCAGTAAACCACACCAGCCAGGGCTCTTTGTCTATTATTATAGCCTTTGTTTTAAAGTCTGGGTTTTTTTTTTTTTTTTTTTTTTTTTTTGGATGTTAAGTATTGCTACCCAGCTTTTTTTGGTTTCCATTTTCATGAAATATCTTTCTTCATCCTTTTACTTTCTGTCCGTATGTGTCTTTTGATCTGGAGTGAGTCTCTTGTAGACAGCATATATGTCTTGTTTTCTTATCTGTTCAGCTACCCTTTGTCTTTTGACTGGAGCATTTAATCTGTTTGCATTTAAAGTAATTATTGATAGATATATAGTTGTTGCTATTTTATTATTCATATTTTTATTTATTTTTCTTCTTCTTAAAGAAATTCTTTAACATTTCTTGTGATATTGGTTTGATGGTGATTAACTCCTTTAGCTTTTTCTAGTCTGGGAAGCTTCGTTTCTGTTCTTCAATTCTAAATGATAGTTTTGTGCCTGGCCAGTTTAGCTCAGTTGATTGGGTATCTCTCAATAGTATTTTATTATGTTTCTAGGTAGAGGTCTTAACACATTTTTCTTTAGTTTATTCTTAATTATTTGATTTTTATACTGTTGAAAATTCTGGGGTTTTGAAACTGCATTTTCTTACTGTTGTGAGTAAGAGATAACTGATACTTGTGTATTGGCATAGTGTCTGGTGGCCTAATGTATGCTGAATTCGCTTACTAATTCTTTTCAGTTCCCTGGCTCTGTCTGCCAGTTAGCCAGCTAGCCAGTACCTCCCTGTTCTGATAACTTGGGCTTTTTGGGAAGCTGGGGTTTGAAAGAAAAACAGCGAGCTGCTTTCATCTGAGCAGGGTTTCTCATGGTGCTGACATCTCCCCTTGATAGTCTACCTTAGGGAGCAACTCCCTGCCTCATGAGCAAGAGAAGATTGTATGTCTACAGGGCAGCCTCTGTTCCCCTGTGATTCTTAGAGCAGGGCTGTCTGAGCAGTTACTCCTTTGGTTTCGCCTCCTTTGCTCTCTCACATGTGGAATAGGGGGAAAGGGCTCAGGGGTGCATGCTGCAGCTCATCTCCCAACCTGGTGTTGTATATAAGGGTAATTGTTTCGGCTTTTGATTGTGCCACCAAATTGTGAAAAACTCTGAGCTCTGACTAAGATTTGATTGAGGTATGTTATAAGCTCTTGATAAGTACATTTTAATGTATTTGGTAAGATAGTCTTTACAACTTGGGGTTTGAAGTTGGCCTTTTCCTAGGTTTTTTTTTTTTCCCCATCATTTTATTCTTTCTCTGGCTTTCTGTGCTCCTTGTTGCTTTTGGTGGGTTTTATAGAGAAGAGCAATAGGGAGAGAGGGGAGAAAAAAAGGCCTTTATTCTGCTATGTTTAACTTTTATTCTCTGAGTGATAATGTTAATGGTCTTCTAATGGCTTTGATCAGCTCAAGTGAGTAAATATTTACTCAGCACCATTTCTTTGAGCCAAGTCTTTTTTTAAAGTCCCTCGGCAGTTCTTTAAACTGAAGAGGTCCAACGTGTGTGGTATGGTGTCAGCAGTGTCAGATGACGATGACCTTGGGCAGCAACATCCATGCCATTGCTGGTTCTAGTTGCCCATAATACTAGCTTTTGTTTCTGATGTGAATTAATTATCGCATAATGGTCAATAAAAAGCAGACCTTATTATTAGGGTTTAGTGATTCCTCAAGTTTTTATTGCTCAACATGCTAGCATTTCTGGAGCCAACTGCAGATATAGTGATTTGAATACAATGTAACCCCTGATTTCAGGTTTTCGTAAGCTGGTTGAAGAAGCCACAGGATCTTTTCTGTGTGATAAAAAGTAAGAGCAGTAGGGGAGAAGGTGTTGGGTGCCAGAAGAGAGACACTGAGCCAAGCTGGAAATAATGGGCTGAGAATGAGCATTCAGGTTTGGAATTCCCCACAACCAGAACAGCAATTAGAACAGAAGGCCTGAGAAGACAAACTGGGAAGGTTCTGATGTATAAAATTTTCTGCTGTCTCTGTTTTCTCTTCAATGAACACTTTATTTAACTAGGCAAAAGTAGCAGTGTTCTGTGATTAAGGGACAGCTGGGCTTTGAGAGGCATATTTCATGAAGTCACTGGACAAGTAACTGCTGTATACCCAGCTCATCGCAACAGTGTGTGGCATGTAGCAGATGCTCAATAAACGTTTGTTTATTGAATGAGAGGATGATTGGTGAGCTCAGGCTCCTCCTGTTGCACTGGGCAGGGTGGGTTGCTGGACAGGGATTAAGTGTCATCTCAGGCTGCCTGGTCAACCTGGGTAGGGACTTGGCTAGGCCTGATGCCCAGAAGCAGTAAACTGCTTTCTTGAGAGTGGTGTTGGCATGGTGGGAAACCACAGCACAGGCAGGAGTAAAGCTGCATGTAAGGGAGAATATGCAGTTGACTTTCAGCAGAAACTGTGCTCTCGTTAGTTCTGGTGAGTGAGATCTTTGGAATAAATAAAAGTGAGGGCAGATTGTTTACTCTATTGAAGATAGTTCATAAACATTCATAAAAGTTGGGTAACCATGGCCTCAAGCAGCTCTTCCTTCTCTCTAGTCCCAGTTTGTAGAAGCAGCAATGTGAAAGTGGGCTGTGTTGTTGAAGAAACTAGAGTGAAAACCTAGGCTCTTGGATTTTTGTCTGGAAGTTGGTACCTTTTGCCTGTGTGACCACTGAGAACCTGTGTAAACTGGGTCTTTCCTTGTTAAGTGGCAGTTGTCCAGCTCATGTTCTTGTAAAGTGAGTTCCTGCTCTGCATTGGGGGCCGGTATGTTTCATGTTACATTGACTGAAGCAGGGTGAGTATGTGGTGTGTGTTGGAGACCATGGGAGTGCCCTGGTCCAAGGTGGAGACTCTCCTTGGGTTGTTCTTATTCTGGTTTCTTTCCTCATGCACAATTCTGGGCTTGCTCATGGCTTCCTGCTATCAGGGCTCTCCTTGCTCTTCTCATAGTCCTTGGTCTTTGTCATCCAAATGCTCCACATTCTCCTTAAAAGAACGGTCTTTATTGAGGCTGGTTTCTATGCCCCACAGAGTGTTGGCTGCTGCTCTGTTTGCTCAGGGAATGGCTGCCTGCTGACACAGCTGGACCTCTTGGTGTGAACCCTTGGTTTGGTCTGCTTTCTCCCTGAACACTCTGTTTACTAGAAGTTGGAGTTAATGTTACTGAACCCAAGTGGGGTTCAGCTGACCACCACCACCATAAGACAAACTCTAGAGGCAGAGGCTGGTTAGAAAGGAGAGAGTTTTTTTTTGTTTTTTTTTTTTTCCAGATACTGTACAGTCTGGGAGAATGGTGAACTCTTATCTCAAAGCCCATCTCCTCTGAAAAACTCAGACAAAACCCAGCTGTCTTCAGCAAGATCAAGACAAAAGACAGGGTCTAGAGATTCTTTTCCCATTTAAAGTACTACCCTTTGGGACCCACAGGCAACTGCTGAGCAGTTATCCAGGTAGCTTAGCTTGTTCCCAGCTGCTCTCCAGCTTCAGGTTCCTGTATGTGGGACTGGTGCTGCTTTTGGCCTTGTGGCTTCTAGGGTCCCATGAATGCACTGGCCAGTGTGTTCACCAGGTGGGCAAGAAAGTGTTTCTTTGTCCTTCTGGGTCTGTATCAGCTCAGGTATGAGATGGACCAGGTGCTTTCTCAGAAAGATCAGTTAACTTCCTAAACTCTCATGTGTTTTGTGTGGGCCCACCTCCCCACCAATCCCTTCCTTTCCCCAGGTTAGACTCACAGACCACTTTGGTCCAGCACCTTCCCTTGAAGCCATCTTAAATTCTGTTGTACATGTGCAACTCAATGTCATTGCCATGACCCCAGGTAGTTCATGAATGTATTGTCTGGCTGCACACTACACACTCAGTGCCCCAAGGAGCGTGGCTTGGTGCTGAAGCACCTCTCTAGTTCCATCCCCACCGCCTAGCTCCATCTCCCCTGGCCACCCCTCCCTACCCTCAGCTGGCTCCCAGCGGTCTGGGCAGACTGTCTACAGATATCACTAAGGTAGATATCACTAAGGTATTATTTCTGTCTGTCTATCAATCAGTCAGCCAGTCAATCAATCTGAATGCTTTCAAGTGTTCAGGCACAGATCTAGGCATTTGGGAGACATCAGGGAACAATGTAGAAAAGTTTCCAGCCTTTGTAGTGCTTATATTCTAATGGGTGGAGGGAGCAGATGATACACAATTACATAGACAAGTAAATCGAATAATGTGGTAGAAGATCATATGTGCTCCAGGTAAAGAATATATAGAACGAGGTGATGAGGAGCTAAGATGTGGGAGCTGGGCAGGTTGCAATATTAAATAGGGTGAACAGGACAGGGCTAGGAAGTGAGTTTTGACCAGAGACCTGAAGAGCACGAGGGAGTGGCCAGTCGGGTCCTGGGGATGAGTCAGAGGAATGTGTTAGAACCAGGACTGGCAGGAGCATGCTGGGTTGTGGGGAGGTTAGTGAGGAGGCCCCTGGGGCTGGAGTGCAGTGAGCAGGCGCAGCAGGTAGGGAGGAGGTCAGCCCATGGCGCCTTATCCATTGGAAAAACTTTCCCCTTTACCCAGAGTACAACAGATAGAACAGCTCTTGCTGCATGCTAGGGCAGAGGTATAGGTAGGGGGGCAGGAGAATAGGGGGGTCCAGGCAAGACTTTTTGGTGGTTGCTTCCTGGTATAAACCTGAATGCAAATGCATCTTTTATTGCAAAATGGCCCAGATCACTATTAAATAACCCTCCCCACCCCAATAACAGTGGTTCAAGGGCAGTATCTTACAACCTCTTTAACCCCACTCTTGCTGCAGGTTGCACAGGTTATTCTGGGGGAGGGACTGACTGTGTGGCCACTTGCACATGACCATCCTCCTCTTGACTGTGTAAAAGAAAGAGAGTCTTGTGTTTATCCTGAGGCCTTGGTGGGGGGTTTGCCTGTTTGCAGACCAGCAGAGTTCTAGGGGTAGGTGGACAGTGTCCATAGCCTGCCTGGAGCTTATTAATAGTTCTCAGGTTCTACAGAAGACAAAGAGCTCTCAAACAATGGCATAAGCTCTGAGCACCTGGCCTATTACAGCTTTTTGTAATTTGCTGGGAGCCAGACATTATAGTAGAAAATATTGGAGGGTGCTGTTCATGCAGCACAATGAATATTCCCAGGCATATGCTGGAAATTGCTTCCCCTAGAGCTGCTTACAGGCTACATCTAAAGTCTCATACTCAAGCCCACTGGGTCGGCTGGATACCCAGAAGGGCCAGGCAGGTGTGTGAGGCCAGCTGGGCCTCATGCAGTGAGCCAGGCAGGTGCCCAAGAGCGCATGCCCCATCTGAACACAGTGCTGGCACCTCCGGGAGAAAGGGACAGCCCAGCCTCAGCAAATCTCAGTTTTTCCAGAGAAGTCAAAAACGTGGGTGTTCCCTTTTTCCTTTTTTTAATTTATGAGGGCTCTTGATTTGAAAATGTTGGTAGGCAACTCTGATATTTGAATAATACTGTATAGGTTAAACAAAAACTTCCAGGTTTTTATCCTCAGATAGCCCTTTGGCACATTTTGGTTTATGGAGACAAAATACAAGCTTTTGTGGATTTGTTTTTCAGACTGCTTGGTCCTCTCTTTTCCTTCAGTGATGGTGGAATTCAACACCCTGTCACAAATTTTTGTAGTACATTATAATCTTGTTGAGTGGAAGAGAGTTTAGAAGCTGTTGGAGGTTCTGCTGAAGTGAGTTAGAACGTAAATCAGTTAGTTTTGACCCCTCTCTGCTACACTTCTTCCGCCTGGTTGTACTGTGCTCATGAAAGTGGCTGATGGAAAGATGACTTCTCGACCTGGGTCAGCTCCACGGCTGTGGGTGTGGTTGCTGGGCTTCTGTGTGACAGAGGTGCTCTAATTAAAGTGGGGTTGGTTTATTAGCAGAGCTGTACTGGGCACATAATTTAGCAACTTGGAGGTGTTATGGGGCCTGGGGTACTGCTAAAGAGTGCTAAAGCTAAAGATAATTATTGGCTGACTTTGGGGAGAATGACAGATGGGTCCTCATTGTTGCTGTAAACCAGCCTGCAGATGAAATGGCACCCTTTGTTTAATGTTCCTTGTTGAGGGGCTCTCGGCATTGACCCTCAGTTGCTTTGCTGACACTCTCACTTCTCTGTGCATTTCCAAGGCACTTCCTCTGAACCTTCACAACCCTCTGCAAAGCCTGCTGATTATTCAGCTGCATGATTTGCATTTGGCTTTGCCCTAACAATGGGTTGCCTGGGTCTCTCCATTTTCCAGCTGTCTTTTTGTTTGAATTTGAGTTTTCATCTGACATGCTTTCTGGCCTGAATGTGACCTAATTAAAGAGGGTCTGGTCCTTAACCAGACCTGTGTAAATATTTATTTGAGACTTCTCTTGTATGTATGCTTCTGGGGATGTAGCTGTTATTACCCCCTTGACAAGGAAAGTGGAGTGCAAGACAAGCAAAAACTTGGGAGGCAGGTTGTCTCTTAGACAGGGAGTGGCTTTTTGCTTGCGTTCCACATCCTGGCTTGCCTGGTCCTCTACCATGCTCTGGTGAACTCTTTGGGGAATTAGCAATTCACTTATGTAGGAAGAAGACTTGGCCTAGTGAGATGGATTTTAGAAACTTGGTTGTAGTGAAGATATGTAAGGTAGTATGTTTTCTTTCCAGCCAGAAGCATTCTGAGCTCACAGTGCAGCTGATTCCCAGATGTGCATTGTGAATCTGGTCTCCTCTATTCTGTTTTAGATCTGTGGCTTTATTGTTATGAATTGGGTAATTTTTTCCTAAAAAACTTTTTTTTCTGGTTTGAATGGCCATATATGATGGGTATAGAAAATGTGGAAAGTGTAAAAAAGTTGAAGGAAAGAAATCCACTCAAGTATTTCTGCCACCAAAGATTAACTGTTGTTATCAGTTGTGGGATTTTTTTCCTAGTTGTTTGCAATGCATTTTTTAAGCATAGTTGTATCATGAAGCTAATTATATCACATATGTCATCTTGTATCTTAACATTTTATACCCATTTTTTCCTCAAACAATAGGGAAATCTATGATCTCATAACTTTCTTCTCCCTTTCACTTCGGACTGAATGGCCTCAAACATAACAGGCACTTCACCTCAGGGCCTTTGCACAGACTCTTCCATTATTGGAAGTGATGGCATGGCTCCCATCCTCACCTCCTTTAAGCCTTTGTTCAAATGTCACCCTCCCTGTAAAACCTCTCCTGACCTCCCTGTTCAGTGTGCATGTATAGTCACCAGAATGCCTCCGGACCCTGACCCAGCATTTCCCGGTACTGACGGCACCAAACATATCACCTGTTTATTATCAGTATCATTATTCTAACTAACATGCTAAAATGAGCATTAACTAACACTACTTTTTGTATGCATTTTTAAATAGCTACATGTAGCCTATTTTTTGAATAAACCATTCTCTAATCATCACCCTACTGCTGGGCATTTAGATTGTGTCCAATGTTTTGCTATTATAAATTACATAACCTACTATGAGCCTTTTATGTATAAAGTGTTTTTCTACTTCTTAGACATTAAAGGGGATTCTTGAATATGGGATTACTCTGTCAAGGTATATTGTATTAAGACATTTGACTGCAAGTGACAAAAACTCAAACTGGCTTAAACAAATTAATAGAAATTATTGGCTGACATATTTGAAAAATACAGGAGATGGACTTCAGGTTGGGCTGATTCCAGAGATTTAGTCCATGTTATCAGTGGTCTGATTTGTATCTCTTACCTTAAATTCTTTTTAATTTATTGAGAGAGAGAGAAAGAGAAAGAGAAAGAGAGAAACATCAGTTTCTTGTTCTACCCATTCATGTGCTCACTGGTTGCCTCCTGCATGTGCCCCAACCAGAGATTAAACCCACAGACTTGGCACACTGGGATGATGCTCAGCCTACGGAGCCACCCAGCCCAGGCTGTATCTCTTATCTTTAATATCTGCTTTCCACTGTGTTGGCTTTATTCTGAGGTAGCCTTTTCCCATTTAGGGCAAAATGAAACTCCTCTTTCCATCCTACAAACTCTATCTGCAATCTCATTTTAGAAAGACATCCCATTCCCAGTATTTTCAGTAAGACCTCAGGGATCCTCCTGGGCTTGCACTGAATTGTGCCATCTCTGAATCACTCTTGTTGGCTGTAGGGCAGGATGCACTAGAATGAGGATAGTTATGCCATACCACCCAAACCACATAGTCTGGGGTTAGGGGAAGTGATGTTTCCCAGAGAACATTCAGGGTGCTCTTACCCAAAAGGGGAATGGAACTACAGATCTTCATTTTACTTATGAACATAACATGTTAAAGATTGTGTGTCTTAACATAAAAAATAAAACAAAACAAAACAAACAAAAAACCAACTCAGAAAGTGGGAAGAGCTCAGTCACATCCTAAGCATACACTTTGGATGTGTAGGGTCAGCGTGATCCGATGGCAGTTGACCTCCACTCTCACCACTGGGCAGGGAGAGGCAGGAAACCAGGCCTCAGCGCCCTGGAGAATGAGGCTCCGATGGCCTGTAATTGCTTGCCTCAGAGGCTGTTGGTGGCCACTGGCTCCCTGAGTGCGTATTTAAGTTATCAGCAATGGAGACATGTCCTAAATGTAAGGTGCAGAAACAGTCTCACAAATTTCCCTAAAGGATTCTGACCTCAGTGCTCTCCGGATGAATTTGGAGGCTGCTGACAGCCAAGTGAGCGCTCCATTCCAGAGCAGCTGCGGTGTTTGATCAACAGGCTCCACACTGAGTGCCGAAGGCCACAGTGACTTCATTATCTTCAGCTCTGTGGCCCCCACCTTGACCCAGAGCATTGTTCATGGGAGAGCTCTGTGTTCATGGCTGCCCTGTTGCCTGTCTGCCCACTGACCATGCCAGCTTGCAGCATAATTGTTTGAGGTCGAAAGGGCCCTTATCTGCTGTCCCTTGTTAAATTTACACCTGTCTTAAAGGCACTGCTGGACTTTTGTCGGACCTATGGTAGCTTTCACCTACCCTTAGCCAGGTATATGTGGGGCTCCGGGGGCACTGACCTCGTTATCCCTGCTGTGGTGGGTCATTCTGGTGCAGGCCTGCCGTTCTTCCCGTGTAACCCATCCATCCTTCGCATGAGGGGAGTCGGAAACGTCCTGATGAGAACCCCACGGTTTGCCCTTTTTCTATGGGAACAGGGGCTGTCTAAACCAGAATTAGGATGTGTCATTCCATGACAGGCCGGGAAAAATTACCTTGTTATACTTCCCACTCTTTAAAGATTCCTAAAAGGCTCTGACCTCTCCCATTCAGGCCCTGTGTTAATGACTAGTAGCTTCTGTGAGCCAGGGACTTGCTCACAAAGGGAGGCTTCCTGAGCTGTGCGGTGCCGTGTGCCCTTTGATGTACCCTGGGTTCTCCGTGCAATTTTTGGCATTTTCTCCTTTTTCTTCTTGTCAGGGAAATTTGGTGGAGCCAGTTTCTAAATAAATGATTCATGCTAATCCTTCCCTTCTGTGAAGGACTCTGGGTTTAACAGTATTAATATTTAATTGGGCAGCCTAAACTTACTTACACATAACTTCCCATTGTAATTATTTGAGTGTTTGAAGTCATGGACATTGACTCTGACTCTGAATGGAAGAAATCCCTCCATTCAATGGCCAGCTCTTTTGTTGGAGACCAGAGTCTCTGAGACAAGGGTCCTTGTTTTCTCAATATAACTGAGTGGGCATCCAACTCTTTTAAATCTGTAGCCCATTGTATAAATGTTTGGTATTAACAAATAACTCAATCAAAACTTTTTAAAGTAATGGCTTGCTGCCTGGAGAACAGGCGGTCCTCTGTGAGGGTGAGTGGTGTGCTTTCCGGGCTGTGCCTTCCGTGCAGTGGTGCCAGGCCGAACGGTGCAGGTAGGAGCAGAGCAGGAGCTCCAGCTGGGCGTCTCTTCCTGACCTGTTGTGCATGTCGAGCGTCTGACAAGGTGTTCATAGGAGTTCAAAGGGTTTCCACTGCTAATAAAGAAGTAACCCATGGAAAGCACAGAGCTGAGATAATCTAAAAACAGGTTGTAAAGGAAAAAAAAAACAGATACTCATTTAGACCTGTTTCATAAAAGTCAATTACCAGTTTAATTAACAGTTATTGGGCATTTACTGCAAGGCAGGCTCCATGTCCTATAGGGCATCGTGGTGCCCAGAGTGACTCCTTGAGGGATTTGCTGCCTTTTTTGCACACGCCAGCATGGCAGGTGAATTGAGTTTTCGGGAAGGTCCAGTGCCCCTTTGCACTGCACACCTGCATTGCCTGTGAAAGCTGCTGTTGGTCTGTGCACACACCTGGCTCTGCCCTTCTCTCTATACCATTAAGGGCATTGGCAGGGAACACTGGAGCGGCCCATGTCAAAACAAAGAGGGTCAGGAATTTAATTGATTGCATTACACAGCCTGAGGCCCGGGCTGTGGCTAAGTCTCCGAAGGTCTTGGATACTTTAGGAAGCTGGAGGATCTTTCTGCCCCAGAACTGTGTTTACCCCATGCTTATCTCTCTGCTCCTCAGTCTTTATAGCAAGCCATGGCCAGCACTAGCTTCAGTGATTGCAAATTTCGATTCCAACAACATAAATTAACCAACTAGACTCTCTCAGTCTCAATTCCTAATTCACAGCAAATGAAACATGCTTGTTTCACGCTGGGTCACATGACCCTTGTGGCTGGGGATGGACTGTAAAGGACAACAGAGTTGTCCAGGGTCCATTTCTGGACCTATGGAAAGGACAGAGAGCAGGTCCTTGACCCTGGGAAGGGACAGGTGATGAGCTGAGTGCAGTGTTGACCTCCTTACACTGAGCCCATGCCTCTCTCACTGTGTGAACGAGCGCTTGCAACACCTGTGCCCGGAACAGTCCACTTCAAAACTTTACTGACTCATTGTGTAGGGTTTCATTTTTTGTGGGAAGGTGGATGTATGCTTGTTAACTATGGAGAACTGACTTTTTTTAAGGTAAATTGAGAATATTCTTTGAAGCTGGACATTGCTTTGGCATAGAACAGATCACAGAATTAGGCAAAAGTGCTACCTACTTGCCTTATCCCCCAAAGGTAGATTTTTTAATATGGATGAATGTTTTAATTGTAATTGTTACATCTACATTTGTGGATGGCTATTGTTTAAGATCATTTGTTATAATGTTTTTCTGAACAGTTTTTATTGAAGTCTACACTAGTTTTAAGTTCTGACGGACTAGAGCTCTTTTTCAGCCGTGTTAGCAATGGCATGTGCATGCAGATGCCACCAGTTGCTTCTTTATGGGAGCAGTTTGGGTGATTGCACTTTTACCTTGAAAGTTTAATACAGTTTCCAGCTCTCTACTCCCAGCCACTAAATTATCAAATCTCAGCGGTCGTTTGGTTGACAACTGTTTCAACATCTTCATTCTGAAACTGGCCCCTTGGTGCTCAGAACACTCCTCGAAGGGAAGTTGTTGCAGGGGGAGCCTGAAATCTTCTCTTCACTCTGCATTTTTTCGTTCTCAGAGTTTACAACTGCAGTTAATTTTTAACCTTATTCTCTTGGAAACTGTCCATTGATGTTTAAAAGGGAATATCAATTAAATTAATATAGTCACAAATGAGAGAGAATATATATGAGGTCTTAAAATATTCTGAATAATATTTTCTTTCTTTTTAGCTGTCTCCGTTATGAGGTACAGCGCCTCTGCTTTTGGGTTTGCAGTAAGTAACCTGAAATGTACTTTTATGAAGTTTTGCACGTTTTTCCTGAGCCCGCAAATCTCACCCTGGGCTCTCAGTAAGAAGAGGGTGGTTCACAGATGAGAGCTTAGCATGACAAACATACCTTTTATAGAAATCGTTTCTATAGGAAATTAGAATTTACCAGAAGGAAACTGTGGTGGTGTTGTGTAATTCTTAAGAACAGATTAGGGGACCACATTTCCCACACTGATTGTGAGGATGTTTTAGGGTTTTAGCCCTTATTTGCCCCTCAAGGCTATAGGTTTGAAATGGGCACACCCTGGAGTGAGCCTTCGCTGGTGCAGGCAGAGATGTGGGGAGTTAAGAGTGGGGCTGCTGCGTGGGGATAAGCCAGTGTGTAGCCTGCCTGCGGTAGCCTGGTTCCCAGCCTGCTTCCTGATGGGAGTCGGTTAGAGAAACCTGGACTCACATGTTCTACAGGCTAAGCCTATTGAAAACTTGGGTGACGCTCCCCCACATCCCCTCAAGAGAGTGCTTGTAATTTTCCAGATGACAAGTGTGGTGTGGCACAATTGCTCATACAGAGTTCTTGTAAACACTCCTCCTTTGTAGCTTTAGAGTTTCCTGTACCTAAGGGTATGGGTTTCTGTTCCCAAACCCACTTCTTCCTTTCATTGTGAGAACTTAATGTTTTGGGCGTTGCAGATATTTTTCAGAAACTTTTGAAGGAGTGGACTGTCTCTCCAGAAAAATCCATTACCCACCCCCGCCCGCGCACACACTCTCTCTCTCTTTCACACTCCTCTCTCTTTCCCTGCCTCCCTCCCTGTGCCCCCTCCCCCAACACATCATTCATTCATACAAAAGGATTGAATTTTGTACATAATTTTAAAGTGTTTGCAGAATTCCCAGGTGATCACCCTCACCCTGGACCCCAGGTAGAACAGTCCCATTGAAAGCCAGGAACAGGTTCCTCACCCCAAATATTTTACTTGGGATACACAGTTAAATGCTGAAATGATCTTGCTCACCGTGGGGAAACCAATTTCATACGTGTTAGAGTGGTGCAATCCCTCCATATCTCCAGAGTGCTGGGAGCCACGGGCCCGGGAGCAGACCCACCACGCGGGAGAGCGTGGTTTCCCAGGCTGTGGGAGCAGTGTGAAATAGGAGAAGGAGGACCTGGCATGTGGGGTGCCCTGGGCTCCAGGTCCCCAGGACCCACTGCGAGGAGGATGAATGGCTCACATCACAATGATGCAAACCCTCTTTGCTCTGAGGTCACTTGCTCAGATGTTCTGAGTCACCGAATCATTGCCTTGTGTCTTAACTCTGGAAAACCACTAATGCCATGTCTCCTTCTCCTAGTTTGATGCCATCCTCGATGTCCTGTCTTCGGCGATTGTCCTGTGGCGTTACAGCAACGCGGCCGCTGTACACTCTGCCCATAGGGAATACATGTAAGTGCATTTTTCCTTGCTTCCACATGGCAGAACCCTTGCAAATGAAGGCTGCATAATTAGGTTGTCAGCACAGCTTACTCTGCAGCTTTGGGCCCAGTGATAAGAATAAGGTCCCCAAATTGCCTTTGAGAATGGCTGGCTAGGGTGATTATCAGCCATTTCCTTCCACAGTGGTCAAAGGGATGGATGTCCCTTTATAACACTCTCTGTTCTCTGCTTTTGAGTTTGGAGTAAACATTTTTATGCTCAGTTGCCTTTTTATCCTTCTGTCCATCCATCCATTGACCCATCAATCCATCCATCTTTCCATCCTCTATGCTTTGTGTTTTTGCAATTGTCGTTCCCTTGAATTTTCATGCTTTTTTCTTTATTTCTCAGCAAGATGAGTAGACAACTCATCTTGTGGAAGGTGGAATTTCCAGAAGACATCTTGAGGGCATTATAAATTATTCTACCTGCACCATCCTCTCTGTATCAGAGGATATTGCTTGCCTCACCCCCCACACCCTGTGGGGGATGCTTTAGTGTTTCAGGGATTTGTGTCTGTGACCATGAAACATGTGTCTCTTCCAACTTTCATATCTGTTCCATTTTTAATCCTCAGAGTGATAACAGCAGAGGTTCCAGAGTGGTATTTCTTGCCTTTGAATCTCAACTTCCCCATTTATTATCTCTGCCTGTGGGAAGCTACAAACTGTTCTGCACCTTGTTTCCTTGACCGGAAAAGCAGAAAAACAACACCTCCTTTATTAGAGTTATTATGACAATTATATGAGTGAGGTATAATTATTGCGGTTTGGTACGCACACAGACACGCACTTTGGAACAGTGTTTGGCATGTAGTTCAGTAAATTGTAGCTGCCATGATTATTAATTATTAAGGGGACTCCCCTAGGACTGAGCCACCACTGGTCATGAGGGCAAGAGAATTACCCCACCTCTGCAGCTCTTGAACAGTTGAATACAAAGGAATAAATGCCCCGTGCACTTATGGCGGGATTGTGGTGGTTCCCAGACAGAGGGTACTCTTGGCAGGGGGGCTGTGTCATATTCACACATACAGATGTTGGGTGCTGGGGACTCAGAGAGTAACATATCTCACATTTCATGTGCCACATGGAAAGCTTTTGAAAGATGACACCCTAATTGATTCACCAATGAGAATGAATATGAATTTCAATTTAGTTAATTGTTGGCTTTAGGTAGAGCACAAAACTTCTTTTAAGTGTTAAATATTTATTTTAATGCACTTTAACTTTTTGAACAAATAAACTGTAAAAATTTCAGTGTAAAAATTTGTAATATCACACATGATATTATTTAGGATAAGGTTAATTTTGAAAAAAGTGAGTCACTTTGTGGTTGAAAAAATTAAGAAAACACTAGTAGTAAACTTATTTTGTAAAATTTCAAATGTTGGTACCTAATGTTGGCCAATGTTGAACTAACACCCGTCTAGCCAAAAGAGAAGCTGAGGCACCCACCCCAGCTGTTGCTGGCTGTTGTTCAAGGATTATGCGAGAACAGTCTAGAGAGCACAACCTAAGCTATGCTCAGGTTTCAAGAATGAGTCCCTGTCCTGTCAGAAGAACGTAAGTTCTTTGGTTCTGTAGTCGTCCTGTCCCAGATGGTCCCCACTGGTGGCTGTTTCAGCACTTACGTGCGGCTGGTACTAAGAGGTGTTGTAAGTGAAAAGTGTATACCACACTCTAAAGATGTGGAAAGAAAAAAATGTAAACACTTTGCTAATAATTTTTAAAATATGGATTATAATTTGATAAAAGAATATTTTGCATATACTGGGTTGAATAAACTCTTAACATTAATTTTACTTGCTTCTGTTTACTTTATTTCCTGTTTACACTTTTAATGTGGCTAAAGAAATTTAAAATTGTACATGTGGCTTATATTTTCATGGGGCCTTGCCCTCAAAAGAGAAAGCTCTTCCCGTTGCCTTTTCTTATTTTAGAAGTAGTAATCCAGAATTTGATTTGCAATTCCAAAGGAACTGAGTTCATTGTTTCTCAGTTTCTCTCTTCTAAGTTGCCTACTTTAAGTCTGATTTTATTTTTGCTGAAATGAGTTTCTTATGCATCAGTCACAAGCCTTATGTTTGTTGTGGCTTTTCTTTAGTGTTGGGGTCTCTGTGAGCGTTTGCCAGGTGGCCTGGAGTTTTCTCTAGATTAAGATTGATAACAAGAAATGTCTTTGGTTTCACTGTTTTTAATGATCCCAAAGCAGGTACTTTTTAAGAAATGTATATCTATATTAGTGCCCCAACAGTAAAAATCCAGAGGAGTTGTTTCGGTAATTGCCAGGTAATAGTTAATGTGCTGGTGCTGGTGAATTCATTCAGAGATTCTTAATCTAGGGATTAAAACAACACTCACAATCCTCTACTGTTGGCTTTAGTTTAAAGTTTTAATCTCTGCCTCATTGCATAGAAATTAAAAATTCATGAAATCACTGCCAGCTGAGAAACTAATGTTTGCATATTAATGAGCATGAATGAATTATGAGAGGCAGAGCTAGAAAGGCTACTGGTTTTCAGTTACTTGCTAGAAAATAATATTTGGGAGAATAGGGAAATACTCAGCTGGTTCTTAGTTAATTCTAATTTTTCCTACTTTGACTCTAAGGTTCAGGATGAATGTTGAGCTTGGACTTGCCAGTGCGGAGAGAGTAGGCAGCTCCCTCAGCCCTTCCAGGTGCTCGCGGGGCCCTGTTGGGCGCTCAGTGCTCAGGGGAAGAGGGTGTGGCTTCAGCGCTGCCACAGGGCAGGCCGGCCAGTAGTTCCATTCTGTTCTGTGCTTCATTACTGTGGTGAAAAAACACATCACATCAAATCTACCATCTTAAAAATTTTAAGGGTACGGTTTAGTAGTGTTCAGTATATTCACATTGTTGTGAACAGATCTGCAGAACTTTCTTGTCTTGCAAAACTAAAATTCTGCACTCATTAAACAACTCCCTTTTACCTTTTCCCCCACCCCCAGCAACCACCATTTGACTTTCTGTTTCTAGGAATTTGACTACTCTAGATACCTCGTATAAGTGGGATCACACGGCATTTGCTGTTTTGTGAGTGGCTTGTTTCGCTTAGCTTAACATCCTCAAGGTTCATCCATATTGTAGCATATTGCAGAATTTCTTTCCATTTTAAGGCTGTATAATATTCCGGTGTATGTATATTCTACATTTTGTGTATCCATCCATCGGCTGATAGACATTTGGGTTGGTACCACCGCAGCTGTTGTGACTGATGCTGCTACGAACAAGGGTGTACAAATATCTCTTCATGGCCCTGCTTTCGATCCTTTTGGATATAGACCAAGAGGGATTGCTGGGCCATATGATAGCACTAGCTTTAATTTTTTGAGGACCCTCATACTATTTTCTATAGCAATTGCTCCATTTTGTAACCCTACCACCTAGTTTTTTATTTTTGAAAGCTCCAAATTTGATTAGTCACCTTCTTGTAGGGAATATGTGTGGAGAAGGTAAACCAGGTTTATGCATGGTCAGGGGTTTCAACAGGCATGTAAACTAGAAAGGGGGAAAGGGAGTGAAGTTTATTTGTAAGGGAGGGATGGGAGGGTGATGGCAAGGTTAATGAATAGTTGTCGTGGATTAGAAGTCTGGCTTAGCTTGACAGGTGTTGGTGTGGGATGCTAATGTGAGAGTGGCGTGCTAAAAACCAAGATTTCACAGGTGGTTCCTTTATTTGTGTGACTTTAGGGTAGGAGTAGGTGGCTGAGGTAAGGTGAGGACAAAAGTTCAGGGACATGTGTGAGGCCTGGCATTGGCTGGATGGTCCATGTGGGTTGAGGGGATGTTTGTAAGATTTATGGAGGAGATGAAGGGAGGAAGCAGGTGCCTATGTCTTCGGTGAATGAAGGAGAAAGTCCAGGGGTTGGGGGCAGTGACAGGGAGGTGTACTGGGTGGTTTAGTCTGTGGGTAACTGGGACCACTCAGGGAGAAAGCCAGAGAAGCTGTTTTGGAATTCAGTGGAGGAAGACAGGTTTTAAGAATGTGCATGAGAGTGGAGACATAGCCTCCACGTCAGAGGTGGGCAAGGCAGCTTCCTCAGGGAGCAACCAGGTTTTGTTAGGCCAAGAGGTGAGGGGAAGAGTCAGAAAAGAGACTGAGGATGTGGAGCCTGGGAATCGGAGGGAAGTGTCTGGGAGGGAAGAGAGCAGGGTGCCACCAAGGGGACACAAGAGAAGTGTGGTTATAGGGTGGTGGCGGTTGTCCTGCTGACAGCGGGTTGCTGTGAGGACATGCAAAAAACAGTGAACTATTTGTGCACTTATATGGTAAGCTCCACGGTCCATTCAGGGAAGCAAGCATGGCATAAAATAGTGTTTAGGGCCTTCTCTTATTTGTCTTAGTAAAAGAGGTTTGCTTCCACACGCATTTGTTTAGATATAAAGAACAATCTCTGCAAGGACACAAAGGAGATTGGCAGTAGCATCGCCTCTGGGAGGAGGACTGGGGACAGACAAAGGAGGGACACATTTCTGTATATCCTTCAGGCCAGGACTGTCCAATAGAACTGTCTGGGGTAATGGGTCTGTATGCATCTGCACTGCCAGTGTGGGAGCCATTAGCCACGTGTGGCCACTGAGTACTTGCCCTCTGGCTAGAGCAACTAAAGAACTGAATTTTTTACTTAAAATAGTCATGTGTGGTAGTGGTCACCATGTTGAACAAAGCTTCTTTAGATAGTTTGATCATTTTTAATATATTTAAAAAAACAGACAAAGTTATTAAAAAATCAAAGCCCAGGGGATTTGGAAATGTGAGAAAGATATGGAAGGAGGGAAGGTGTTCCTGGAGGTGGGGGCTGTTGGAGAAATTAGCATAGGAGGAACTTGGCGAGGCTAAATGGCACAGGGAATTTCACGCAGGTCTTAGTCATCCTCAGCCCCGTGTACCATGTAAGGCCACAGGAAGTACAGCCTCCTGCTGCCGTCAGCTGCGGAGGACCATTGGATGCTTGCCACAGAAGGTACAGATTGATGCTCTTTGGGGGCCTCTGACATTTTACATATGATTGCAGCACAGGTGGGAGGCCCCAGGGAGGCTTCCCAGTCCAGCTGTCTCTTTGGGCCAGCAGTCAGCTCTCTGAGACAGAGGGGTGGAGGCAGATGGGAGGCTGCTCACCTTTGCAAGCTTCTAATTGTGCAGCCCTGGGGCAAAAGCAGCCTGGGAGGTTGTTCTCTTGCTCCAAGCGGACCTCCAAATGGTATGATGCTCAGCAGCATATCCAGGAGCTCTGGAGGGGATATTCTTAGAGAGGCAGAAATCCTTTGTGTGTCTTCTCACGTGAAATAAATGGGCACACTGTTTCTCACCCAGGCAGGGTATTTGCCATTTTCTTTTTCAATTTGCTGAGCCAAATGCTTGGCCTGAAAACCATCAGTTGACAGAATGGCTTGAGAATCTTTTGATTACTGGTTTCAGCAGTACCCTTGCTATTTCTGGAAACACTCCAGAAATTGAAAAATAAAAGTAACTGATGCAGTTGAGAAATGATGGATTGGTAATTTGCTTTTGGTGTCTGATTTAAGCAGATTTGCAAAGACAGTGAGTTATATCGAGAACATATTAAAATACAAGATCTGTATAGAAGATATCCAGCCATGAAATATGAAAAATAGAGATATTTATTGAAGAAGATACAAGACACAAGAAACATCGTAGATAGGACAATGATGCTTCAGTTCCTTTCAAAGTAGGTGCCTTGGGACCTCACACAGTTCTCCCAATTGCCATCAACTGCCCCGTTGTATTTTCCTGAATCTTACAGATGGTCTGAAAGCTCTTCCCTTTCAAAAGTGATTTTAGTTTTGGGAAAAGCCAGAAGTCGTAGGGCACCAAATATGGGCTGTAGGGGGGCTGAGTCACCTTAGTGATTTGATGTTTCACCAAAAAACTCTGCCCAAGACAGTGATGCATGAGTGGGTATATTGTCCCGATGAAGCTACCAATCACCAGTTGCCTATTGCTGCAGCCTTCTGAATTATCTGAATAGTTGCTGCAGATGAATGTTCAAGTTTAATGTAGAATTAAGATGCAGATTTTAAAATCTGCAAAATTTGGTGCAGAATTGTTGTTCTACTCACTCAGTCTTTTTGAGTGTGACAGCCACACAGTACACATGCTCACTCAATGGAGTCTACTGTCCCCACTGACTAGTACAGTGAAGTCATCACTGTTCACACATGCTCATTCCAGTCCCCTGTTTTTGGCTGCCAGGTTGCATCAATGTCATGCAAACTGTTCTCATTATATTAACAATGGCTGGACTTTTTCCAGACAGACCTTGTAGTAGCACATCTCCTCCCCTTCTCATAGTATATTTGATGTGACCCTAAATTGGGGGCTCTGGGAAAGTGAATTGTATTTCCTCCACATTTGTTAGAGCCATGAACTTGACAGAGCTTTTGAGTGTATTTTAGCTCAAGAGCAGACCCTGAACTAGAAGAATAAATAACTTTGGAGATGGCTTCAGTGACTGATGACAGCCAGTGTAGAAGGCAAAGCCTTCACGGCAAGACAAGAGCTCATCTGCCTTTAAGAGGCTGCGTTTAGTCTTGCCTGAAGGCGGAACGGAGCTCCTTCCTCTGTCATGAAAAAAACATATGGAGCCTCTGTGACACTGACATGACGTTAATGGTGGTGGTGCTGTGGGCAGGACGTAGTAGAGCAAGGAGTGTTGGCTTCCTTGGCCCCTGTTTCAGTTGAATTGTGTCCCCCCCAAAAAGATACGATAAAGTTCTAACCCTCAGTGTCACAGAATGTGACTTTATTGGGAGATTGGTTCTTTGCAGATGTAACCAAGTTAAATGAAGTCCTGATCCAGTATGACTGAGGTCCTAACAAAGAGAGAAGAGATGCAGAGACAGGCATGCAAGAAAAAATGATCTTGTTGACGAGGGCAGAGGTCAGAGTGATATATGTACAAGTCACAGAATGCCAAAGATTGTTGTTGAACGCAGCAGCTAGAAGCAAGAGGCGATTCTGCCGTACACGTTACAGAGGGAGTGTGAGTCTGACACCTCCATTTTGGATTTTAGCCTCCAGAACTATGAGAGAATACATTTCTGTTGTTTTAAGACCCTTAGTTTGTGGTGCTTTGTTATGGCAGCCACGAGAAACTAATACTGTTTCTGAGAAGAGTTCTCTTTCACATCCACACTCATCTGCTCTGTGACCTTAAGTTATTTATTAATTTTTCCAGACCTCCGTTTGCTTGTGTGCGAAAGGAGGAGGGCTGTGATAACTACCAAATGGCACTGCAGTGAAGATTAAACCTGTTGTTGAATGCACCATCAATATATGCTCAAAAAATGTTAGACCACTTAATTTCCATTTGTAGATTTTTAAAAATGTTTGTATTGTTTTTTCTCTTTTTAAGAGTGTGGAATAAAAGAGTTTGCGCTTAGAAATTGAAAAACTCAGTGAAAATATATCCTTGGGTGAGAATAAAAAATATTGAAAACTCAGACACACGCTTTGGCATATGTAGAAAATTGCTTTTGACCTCAGGACATAGGGTAGTAGTGTAGTGAGGTGATTAAAGATTATTCCTTGATCTCCTGATTTTATCACCTGTCACTGCCCCTGCCACCCTCCACCCCAAGAAATCTGGAACAAGAGGAAGTAATACATGATTATTGTAAAAGGCTGAGGTAATTCATAGAGGTACAAAGAATATAGTGAAGCTCACTTGTTACTGGGCCCCCCAGAGCCAACGTTTTGATGTAGATTGTGTGTTATATATTGTGTGTGCATGTATGTGCAGTGCTACACATCCATCTTTTTTATTGACACAGATGTGTGTGTACACCCTTCTGAAAATTGGATCTTCTCTTCTTAGCACCATGTTTTGAACATCTTCCCATCTGAGGATAGAGGTGTGTTATTGTTTGATGGCTGTGTGGGATTTAATGTATTTTGTTTAAGCAATTTTCTACTGAAGATGTAGGTGGTATCCAGTGTCTTGGAGTTAGAAACAACCTGAAATAACTGTACTCACACACTTGTATTGTAATGCTTGTCCTCTTATTTCTTCAGAATACGTTATTGGAAGTCTGGGTCAAAGAACTTTCTAATACCATTTTAATGCCCAATGTGAAACTGGGCTCCAAAAAGGTTGCCCTACTTTACGCTTCACTGGCAGGGGTCAGGGAGTTATTTGCTCACTGTGCCAGCTCAGTGGTACAGTTCTTTTTGGTCTTAGCCACTTGTCCAGGGGAAAAATTGAATTCTTCGTGCTTATATGGATTTCTTTAGTTACCAGCATGTAGTCAAGCATATTCTCATGCACTTTTTTGTCATCTGTATTTCTTTTGAGAATTAGGTTGACAGAATTTCAGATGGAATGAGAAACCATTTATTTCCATTTTGGAACATTTCCCAGACTCTGGCTACTAGAATTTAGGTGCCTGAGGAAGTACAAGTTAATAATTGTCCAGGTCCTTCCTGTGTTTTCCCACATCACCTGTGTTATTATTTTTACAGTGCTCTGTGTTTTCTTTTGTGGAGCTAGTTAACTGCATTTAATTTATATCTTGGCATATTGGTTTATCATCTATTCCTCTCACAAAACTTTAAGCTGATAAGAGTAAGAGTATTCCTTAACTGCCTTATTCTTTTCATTCCCAATTCCTAGACTAAATCCTGATACTTAGTAGGCAGTCATTAAAGTCTTGCAGAATGAAAGATTGAGCTATGGAACCCCTTTGCCTTATGGAAAGTTTTGATATATTATGAAAATGATAATAGTAAACACCTACTGAGCACCTGCTTTCTGCCAGCTGTCATGTTGGGCTCTGTTAGGTAGAGGCACTATTTAACAGCTGGAAGAGAAGGTCAGTGTTGCTCCTGAAGACCCATGCTTAGTGATGGACACAGAGGGCTTGCTCTGAAATTTGCCCATAACCATTATGCAGTGTTACCTTTCCAAATGGTCATTTGTGTGTCTTGGTTTTACCAAATTTTTTGACGCTCCCCTTCCTATTGGAAATGCCTTTTCCTAGTCATTAGCTGCAAAACAAACTTAATTGAAGGCAGAGGGAAAGTGGTTGTGGATCAGAGGACTTAAGAGCATAAAATTATCCAAGTTGAAAAGCTGTCCCAGGCTTTGGTCTGAAAGGTGGAGAAGTGGTTTGCAGTTGACTGGACATGGATGAACTTCCTGGACAAGGTGGTCTAGGGGCAGGGTTGGCAAGTTCCCAGCAGCTGGCATTCATGCCCAGGATCCCCTGGTGAATGGTTGCCATGACAAGCCCTCAGCCCTCCCATGTCTCCAAGGCCTTGCCAATGAAGATCATTCACCTTGGCTGCAGCCTGGTTCTGTGCTCTTCAGAACTTTGGTACCTGTTTTCGGGCCATGCCATCAGCTGGGTAGGGCCTCCTCTATCCTGGACTGAGGGCTTTGCCTTCAAGGAATAATGGACACACCTTTATCCACTGCTTCGGCCTCTCCTCTGGCACCTGCTGCCAGAAGAAGGCATTTGCTGCGTGGAGCCTTCTGTCCCTGAGAACACTCAGCTCTGTGGATATTTCACCCTGATGATAGTTGTCACCCTTTGGAAACTTGAGCCTGGAAATCACAGTGTTTGTGATCCTTTCCATCTTCCACTCTGGGCTGTGCTTCAAGGTGAATGGACTTAATTCAGGAACCCTCACTGATGGGGTGGGATTTGAGATAGTTCAGAGCCATGTCCTTCTCTCTTTGTGACCACCTTTGTCAGCAGGAGATTTGGGAAGCTTCTTTCCTTCTCCTAAGGGTCCTGCAGTCCCAGGAAAATTCTGTGGGCTTGGTTTCTCCATAGTTATCTTTGAAGTGTTGGGGTCAGAGCTTTTGTGCGTATAGTTCTTCTTCCTTCAGCATCCAGATCTTGTCCAGGGTTAGCTGCTGAACATCATAAATTCAATTTGCTTTTGCATAGTACTTGCCATTGACTACCAATCAATACTAGCTGATGATGACTTCCTTCTTTATACATTTTGCATTTTCTGAAAAATACTTAACAAGTTACATAGGTTATGTTTGTAATCCTAGCAAGCATACTTTTTTCCCTTTGGGGAACTATACAAGCAGTGGGAACAAGGAATAAAGCTCTTAACTCCTCTATGTTGAACTGCCTTGCTGCAGTTATCCTACTGGGTGCTGTCGTGCTGACAACACTACTGGGTGCTTCTCCATACAGTGTGGAATTCGCTTCCCACTGCAGTGTGGGTAGCCTGCGGGGCGGGGGGCGGTCCATGAGATTGCATGGATTGGAATTCTGGTGACTTTTTACTCCCTATTTCCTGCCTTTTTCTAAATAGTTGCACCCTTTAAACTTTTAGTCAACATGAGTTTTATAGGCATCTGTCTATATATGATTCAGCTTATTCATACACTCAATAGAAAGCATCTAAGGAATACTTGAGGTTTTTAATAATTTCTACCTACTTCATAAACTTTTTATGAGAATGGAATGAGGTAATATCAGTAAGTTATTGGCATAGTGTTTGACATATAGTAGGTATCTGATTAATGGGGGGTATTTTTTAATAGTAGGCTTTCCAGGCAAAATAGAACTAAGTATGTTTTTTTTTTTATTAAAAAAGGCTTCATTAAAATATAATTCATATAGCATGGAGTTCATGCGCTGAGTGTGTGCAAGTCAATGATGTTTAGTATATCCAAGGAGTATTGCACTCATCACTACAATCAACTTTAGAACATTTTCATTACCACAGAAAGAAGCTCCCTTCTCCTTAGCTTCGACCTCTCCAAACCCTTCTGCCCTGTCCCTCCCCACGAATCCCCCCCCTGTGCCCCAGCCCTGGGCAACCACTGATCTACTGTCTGTACATATTCTGGTCCTTTTGTGTAAATGGACTCATATAGTCTCTGGTCCTTTGTAGATTAGGAACATGTTATCTTCCTTTACTTAGTCTTTCACTTAGCATAAGGTTTTCACCATTCCTCCGCACTGTAGTATGTATCAGTAGTTACTTTCTTTTTATTGCTGTGTAATATTTCATCAGATGGATATACCACATTTAACTCATCCATTCATCAGCTGATGGACATTTAGGTCATTTTGCTTTTTTAGTATTTGTTTATGTACTGAGAATAATGCTGTTGTGAACATGTTTGTACAAGTATTTGTGTGGAAATATGTTTTAATTTTTATTGGGTTTATATCTAGGAGTAGAGTTGCTAGGTTATGTGGTAACTCTGTGTCTAACATCTGCCTTCCAATGTGGCTGTACAATTTTACATTCTTGCCAGCAATGTAGGAGGGTTCTAATTTCTCTACATCCTTGTCAGCACTTGTTATTGTCTGTGTTTTTGATTTAGCTATTTTAGTGGGAGTGAGTGGATCTCATTGTGGCTTTTATACTTTAGGATTTATATGCTTTTGAAAAATTCCCTTTCTTTTCCCTTGTTTGATTCTTTGTCTTGATTCCCACAGACCCTTGTGAAGTTGATTGTGTGCTCCTGCTAGTGAAGTAGCTTGTGTCTGGAGAAAACATCCTTCAAGAGGCCCTCCACCCCATGATGATAGCCTCCTGGCCTGTTAGAGCTTTGCAGAGTCTGGCCTTTGGCCTTTCAGGCTGAGGTGTGGTTTTAATGGCACAAAGACAGGGGACTCAGATTAATCAGGCTATCAGAACGACATGTAAAAATGGGGTGTGCCAGATTATTAGTGACTGCAGTTCCTCTATCACAAGACCTTGTCCCATTATCCATGTAGTTTCCTCCATTTTCTCCCTGTAGGTAGACCTACATAGAACCCCTGGGCACTGCAACAGCAGGGGTTAGGTGAAGAGATGCTTCATGACATCAGGCCCTGAGAACCTGATATAAATCAGCCTGCGCAGCAGAGATGCTGGGCAGGTCTGAAAGGAGCCACTTCTGAGATCAGGACACTGGCTAAGATTCCTTCTCCTTTGGGTAGCACATTTGGAAGGGGCCCATCATATTTGCCTTTATAACCACCTTTATTGTGTTCCTCTGGTTGACCAACCCCTTTTCTGTCTTATGAGCTGCTTTTTTTTTAACTTTTTTTTGAGATTTTTATTTATTTATTTTTAGAGGGGAGGGAGGGAGGGAGAGAGAAAGAGAGTGAGAGAACTATCAAAGTGTGGTTGCCTCTTGAATGCCCCCTACTGGGGACCTGGCCCACAATCCAGGCATGTGCCCTGGCTGGGAATTGAACCGGAGGCCCCTTGGTTTGCTGGCTGGCCCTTATTGAGCCACAGCAGCCAGGGCAACTTCTTTAGTTATGTTGATTGCATCACCATCTGTTTTCCAAGCAGGAGGCTTCCTATTCTTTTTTTTCTTAATTATAGGTTTTCTAGTTCTATAGGTTCTTAACATACAGCTGTAGATTTTATAGTTTGGCAGAAACCATGGCCTGGGGCCCAAGGGATTTTTGTAGAGTTCCTCTTCTGCTTTCTGATAGGTTTTGATCTAAAAGTTTAACTCTTCAAACAGTCTTAATTACTGACTTTCTTACCATGCCTTGGGCACTGTGCTAAATACTGTTTATGTTTGCCTCATTTAATCTTCAGAACAATCCTATAGGTGTCACTATTCCAATTTTATTTTTTTAAATTATTTTATTGTTGTTAACAGTTGTCTGCATTTTTGCCCACCTGCCCTAGCCAAACCCACCTCCCTCCCTTGCTTCCACTCTCCTCCTTGGTTTTGTCCATGTGTCCTTTATAGTAGTTCCTGAAAACCCTTTCCCCCACTGTCCCCTCCCCCCTCACATCTGGTTACTGTTAGATTGTTCTTAATTTTAGTGTCTCCGGTTCTATTTTTTGCTTTTTTTCTTTTGTCGATTATGTTACAGTTAAAGGTGAGATCATATGGTATTTGTCCCTCACCACCTGGCTTATTTCACTTAGCATAATGCTCTCCAGTTCCATCCATGCTGTCATAAAGTATAGGAACTCCTTCTTTCTCTCTGCTGTGTAGTATTCCATTGTGTAAATGTACCATGTTTTTTTGATCCATTCATTTACTGATGGGTGCTTAGGTTGCTTCCAGCACTTGGGTATTGCAAATTGTGCTGCTATGAGTGTTAGGGTGCATAGGTTCTTTTGGATTGGTGTTTCAGGGTACTATTCCAATTTTATAGGAGAGGAAATGGAGGCTTAGAGAGTGAGCGGCTTGCCCAGAGTTGCAGAGCTGGGATTTATGTGGGTGACTTGCCCCAGCCCTGCTGGACCCTGAAGCCTGGCGTTGCCTTCATGTCCAGGCGGTGCTCTGTAGATGTGCTGGGGTAAGGGGAGCCCTATGGATTCACTGTGTACTGATGACAGTTGTGACGGTGGACTCAGAAGTAAGGAGGAATGTGGAGAGAACTGCTGTGAACAGCCCCAAACCTTAGGCAACCCCCAGAGGGACGTCATTCAGCCTTGAAGCCAGCTGGAGGGGCTTGGTGGGTGGATCCCCTTTCATTTCCCCCATAGTTCAGAAAGCAGTCGTTTTTCCAACTTGGGAGGCAAAAAATCTGGGTTTTAGGTCTGTTTATGCTACCTATGATGTTACTATCTTTCATTTTCATTTCTTCATCAGTTAGGTTCAAATTAAAGCTGCTGTTCTACATGCTTTGGAGGCAGTCAAGAAAAGGATTAACAGAAAACCTGTTTTGAAGAGTTGAAGAGTATTGTGTGTGTATGCACATATATACACATAGTAATTAATATACATAATAAATATATAGAGAAGTAAATGTATAAAATATTCATATGCATAAAAGCAATATATATTAAATACAATTAATAAACTTAAATTGTTAATTTTATTTTTTATTTTATTTTTTTAATTTTTTTTATTATGATATTATAGTTGTTCCATTTTCCCCAATTCATTCCCCTCCACCATGCACACCCCCTCCCACCCACATTTCCCTCCTTTAGTTCATGTCCATGTGTCATAAGTTCTTTAGTTTCTATATTTCCCATACTATTCTTGCCCTCCCCCCATCTATTTTTCTCTGCTGTCTATGTGACTTATTCTCTGTACCTTTTCCCCTTCTCTCCTCCTCCCACTCCCCTGTTGCTAACCCTCCATGTGCTCTCCATTTCTGTGTTTCTGTTCCTGTTCTACTTGTTTGCTTAGTTTGCTTTTGTTGTAGTGTGGTCATTAATATCTGTGAGTTTTCTGTCTTTTTACTGTCATATTTTTTATTGTCTTTTTCTTAGATAAGTCCCTTTAACATTTCATGTAATAAGGGCTTGTTGATGATGAACTCCTTTAACTTGACCTTATCTTAGAAGCACTTTATTTTCCCTTCCATTCTAAATGACAGCTTCGCTGGATAGAGCAATCTTGGATGTAGGTCCTTGACTTTCATGACTTGGAATACTTCTTTGCAGCCCCTTCTAGCCTGTAAGGTCTCTTTTGAGAAATCAGCTGACAGTCTGATGGGAACTCCTTTGTAGGTGACTGTCCCCTTATCCCTTGCTGCTTCTAGAATTCTCTCCTTCATTTTAATCTTGGCTAATGTAATTATGATGTGCCTTGGTGTGTTCCTCCTTGGGTCCACCTTCTTTGGGACTGTCTGAGCTTCCTGGACTTCCTGGAAGTCTATTTCCTTTGCCAGATTGGGGAAGTTCTCCTTTATTA